>LKNJ01006102.1:0-19162 GCA_002120245.1 Maccullochella peelii | reverse complement strand
ATATAGAGAGAGAGATATATAGATATATAATCTAGAGATATATATGTATGTGCTAAGGTTGTGGTTGCTGGTTTCTCTGCTGCTTTACACTTTCTTTGATCTTTTTATAGAAGCAGATAAGACAGAATTAGTTATGGTTTGGTGCCCACAAGGCTCAGTGTGTGAGTGTGTGTGTGTGTGTGTGACCTAATTTTTCCTTGCCTGTTCTCCAGCCGTTTGGAGCGCACTAAGTAGTGCTGCTGCAGTGCATTGTGGGGGAAGTGATTATAATTTCTGCCAAGTCACTGGTAGATCTCTAACACACACACGTTTCTGCTGATGATGTCGGAGAGAAAATTAGTTTAAATGTAATTTCTTCATCTGAAGAGGAGCTTCTCCGTCTGTCCAGCACGACTGCAACATCTCAACAGCTGTTTGTGATGAAACGTGCTTCATCGTTCATGTTCCCCTCAGGATGAACTGTAATAACTCTTCATCTAGCGCCACCATCAGGTCAACATGTTAATGTGTCTAACACTTTGATTTGTGACCAAATACCTGCAGAACTACAGACATTCCCATCAGCCTCAGCTGCACTCTGTGTTTACTGCTAACTAGCTAATGTTAGCATGCTAACATTGCATCTCTTTGTGGTCGTTTTGAGAGAGATTAACTAATTATATAATAAAACTTTTTTTGGTGACTTGTTTAAGTCGTGTGGGATTCAGTTTGAGGGTTGTTGTAGTTCTTAAAAGAATTCCAAAAGTGACATGGACACCAAGAGATGTTTATAAATAGTTTATTCACCTTTACAGTGTTTTTATTTCATTATAAAACAAGAAGGGAAGAATAAAAGAACGGGGGGGGCAGTTTAACAGGAAATGTTTTCCACGGTGATACAAGCCAGTAGCTATGGTGAGTTTTCTATTTATTTGGATTACAAAATCAATACCTGACAATAAAATAAAAACAAGACCACCATCATCATGAACAGAAACACTGCGGAGCTGAAACCAGAACCAGAACCAAACGACAGGATCAGAGCCGTGTACAAAGCCCCCCCGTCAGACAGTTGGGATTAGTGGTTTGCGATGAACCTTGTTATCTTTGTATCGATCAACAGGTTAGCAACAGTAACTAAGGGGGGCGGGGCTTAGCAAACGTTCAGCGCCCTGGGCGGGTTGGATGTTTAAACGCACCTGTCTTCATGGAGCAGCCTGTTATATTTATATAAGAGTGCTGATCATTTTTTATAATTTTGAACCGACAAAGATCCAACTGGGATCAAAACGTCTGTTTAAATAAATGTTTGGTTTGGTTTGGAGTCGGTGTTCAGGCAGTACTCTGTTCATGATGCGGATTTCTAACGTGATGTCCTTTAACTACACTCCTTCTTTTGGACAGATGTTACAAAGACCAGCAGAGGTGGTCGCTGTACACGACTCTGAGCTACTGTGGAGGAGCAGAAAACTTGTTGGCTTCAAGGTGCGGTCACATGAAGCCTCGGTCCTGCGAATGCCTGTTCCGTCTCTCGTTCACTTCAATAACAACCTAAACAACAAATTCAAGAATGACTTTCCTGTTGCAGAGTGACCTCCAACCGTCTCTGGCAGACTCGCAGGTAAGCCAACAGAAACGGTGAAATGTTGGGTTTTGAAATGTAGACGTTATTCTAGTGATGTTTTTGTACAATATGACACTAGCAGACTACCCTGACATCTGCTGAACGGAGGGCTAATGTGACCGCACCTTGAGGCAAAAAGAAGAAGGAACATAGACCATGTTCACCTTGTCAACTCCAAACTAACCAACAAACAAACGACAAAATAGAACATCCGAGTCTGAGCTTCATTTTGGCAGGTTTGGTGAAATGTAAACAGAAAGAGTTGAAGCGTCGTCTGGTCGGCTAAAACAGACAAAACAAAGAAGCTTTCTCACTGAAGGAATTACAGGAGTTTGAGTATATTCTTCCGTGTGTAAAACTGTTAATGTTATTTTTGTGATTTTTGAAGATTAAAAGTTAATTCAGAGCAATATTTGTGGGGCATAAAACACCAAAACCCGAGTTCAAGGTTCCTTTACAGATTCCAGATTCAAACTTGTGTCCATTTCAGACGTCACTGACCGATTTCACTGTTAGTGGCAAACTCAAAGCCGCTTAAACATTGAGCCCAGCGATGTCTCAATGTTAAGGTTCATGTTTTTATGTCAACATGAGACCAATTCTCCGCTACACTTTTCTATCAGCCAAAAAGCATTTTGGTAATATCCTTCTCGAAGTTTTCGTCACGTCCCCTTCTGTTTTCTCTCTGACTTTCTGGATCAGAGCAGGAACCCTGAACATGTACTGGAAATGTTGTTTGTTGTCACTTTGTAGTTTTAGATACCAAATTTTGTAAAATTTGATTTAAGCAGAATATCCTCTTTCTGAATCGACACTGGTTCTGTTAACTTACAAATGACAACATGTTCTGTCCAAATCTTCCTGATGGACTTGACATAGTTGAACTAGAATGTGTTGTCTGCGACTAACAACTGTAAAAATGGTCAAAAGAAAAACATATCGAGCACCTGAAACAGTCAGAGACGTGGACAGCACCTGCCTGGCCTCAAATACCTGAAAAACCCGCTCAGTGCACACCAGTATGTTCAGTAGACTACCAGCGTTCAATGGGACTAAAACTCAGACATGTACCTCGACATTCTGACTTCCAAACATCCGTTATCAAACCATGCATGATGCTTTTGTTAAAGGTTGAAGATTATAAAACACTCAAGATGAAATATTCTTCAATTTGCTGAGACAATTTTTGCGATACTATAGAAAATTTAATCCAGGTTTGCTGGTTCTGTTTCTGAAGTTAGTTGTGTTTTCTGGGTGAACTTGTTTACAGCAGCACGGTGGCTCACTAGTTAGCACTGTTGCCTCACTGCCTGGGTTCGAATCCCAGATGGCCTTTCTGTGTGGAGTTTGCATGTTCTCCCCGTGTTTGGGGTTTCCTCCGGGTGCTCCGGTTTCTCCTGTTGGTGCCCTTGATCAAGGCACTGGCTTAGAACTGGAGATGGACCCCGGGAGCTGCACAGTGGCTGCCCACTGCTCCCAACACTTAGGATGGGTTAAATGCAGAAAGTGCTTCCCTACGGGGATCAAAAAAGGATAACTTAAGTCTACACACCAGTCATGTCTGAACGGGTTAATGACAGGAAGTGAGGTCAGACCTGACAGCACCTAACAGGACTCAAGACAGGAAGTGTGTTGTTGTTGTAAAAATACACAAACCGAGCCTGTGGATAGATCGCCACACTGACGACAGAGCTGCTTGGCGTCACAGATCAAAACTGGACAAACACTCGTGGCTGGTAGAGAGCACCACAGATGGACAACAGGCTCTGGCTAGCTTAGCTTAGCACCTTAAACCCAACAAGATGAACTGTAAGCCCGGCAAAGCACTGGTTTGCTGGTAGCACAAGAGGTTTTCATTGAGCCCGAGTGCTACTCCTCAAGATGTGATCACACAGGACACAATTTTATCAGCGACAGGCACCTTTTTATACTTGTTCCAATGACTTCAAGGAGTCGTCTTTCTGTGATCCAGGTGTTTGTTTCTCTTCCTTCCTTTGACACAGAAAGTAAATCCACTTAGAACAACCTGTACAGCAAGACTAAAAATGGACAAGAGCCCTCTGGACGAACGAGTCTGAGGGGGGCCTTTGATATCATGATCGTAACCAAACACGCTTGATATTATCATCATTGGCCTTTCAGTGTCCTACCGTGTGTCGCTGACTCTTGGAGTTCGGGCACTGTTGTGAGGTCAAGATGGAATTCTGTCTAAGCATCTTCTAGTGGGTCTTACAATGACAATGTCAGTGCTTCCAGAGTACGTCCTGTGTGATCAGGCTCTTGACAAGGCCTACAGGGTCGACAACAGGAACTTCAAGACCCAATCCAGAGTCTTGATACCACACTTAAGATGCACAATCAATCAATAACTACAGGACCAATGCAGAGTCAATGATAGGTAGTAGCACCAAATGTTAGGACGGAAATCAGACATCAGGACTAAAACTTCTACCCACACCCGATCTGGAGGCAGATGTTCCTTTCGATGATAATTAGGGATGCTCCAATCAATCTGATGCAACTGGGGCGAATGTTCACATTTAGAAAAAATGTTTTTAAAATTCTCTTTTAGCTTGATCAAGGAAAAGACAAGTCCCAACATTCGGCAAGAGCCCCAAGAACCGGAACCAATTGGTGATTAGTTTTGGATTGATTTCCTCTAATTAAATCTAGGATTCAAAAAGACAGTCGGAGCATCCTTAATGTTCATTTGACAGACGGAATAGACGAAATAGTCTTGAACCTGCTGTAATGCTAATGTGATCCTCAAACTGTGGTCCTCTGTGTTAAAGGTACAGTTTGCAAGACTTTAAGTGCTTAAATGTCTCCAAGAAGTAGTAGTGAGTAAAACGATTAATAGTCTATGGACAGAGTAATAGTAATTATAGAGCACACCCTTTTTGAAATGTCAGAAACCAAAAGACACACAGAGGCTGAACCTCATGACTCAAGATCGACTGTGGTCATGAAACCTGCTGGAAGCTGTTCGGTCAGCAGCTGGGGTGCTGATTTAAGAACATGCTCAAACAAACTTCTGGCACCTTGGTAGAACAGGGTTTCTCAACATCTTCTGGCCGGTTATCCCAAAATACTTGTGACTTAAAAGTCTTTAAGAGCACAGAGGGAGCACCAAATAGACCAGACAGTGATCTTTACTTTATATTTTTTACTAAAAATCTATCAAGCAAATGTCACTTTATCCATCTAAGATATCTACCGCAGGTTGAAAAACTCTGAGCTAAAACCTCACAAATGGCAGCTTTATGAAAGGACTGTATCTCTCGACAGAAATCAGCAAATATGAGCCAAGCTGGCTTTCTTGGATGGACTGAGCTTGCCCGGAAATATGTACAAAGCCATTAATGTTCCGCGAACTGTCCTTTATAAAGTGCAAACCCCACCCGCCTGGCATCCCAGGCACATCCAAACCAAGCGCTCTGGAGTAATAGATTTCTGCTTTAGTCTGTGTCAGGGTGTTAGCCTACATAGGTGTATAGATCTGGCTGAAGGAATGGTTATACTGTGTGTAGCTTGTTTGTTGTTTAGCTTAATGTTTGATATAAGTCAGAATAACGAAAATAACTTTTCTATAACTGTGGGAGCTGACTGAAGGGCTGAAGAGAATCCTTCTGTGCAAAACTGTAGACAGAGAGACAGACAGGCAGACAGACAGAAAAGTAGTAATAGCATTTTGTTCACAGTTTGTACTGTTTGTGTGTTTTCAACAGTAGATGATTGACAGATTTGCAGCAGATTGTGAATAATCCAAGTTTCTCTTCTCCATTGTCACATTCAAACAGGCTGTCACTTCTCTCTGTGTGCTGCTTCGTCCCAGCAACCAGAACCTGGTCCAGCTTGGTCCAAACATGATTGGGTTCAAGATTTAAAAAATAACTTTGGAGGGCTCAGAAGTTCTTTGGTAGTTTCCAACGTCAAGCACACAAAGTATTTGTCAGGGTACCCTCAGAACAAAAGGTTTTTAAGATTAAAGAATGCCTTAATTAATTTGTATTCCAGAGTTAGACAACTGGTCCAAACTGGCTCTGACTGACTGGCCCAAACCAGTTTAGACTAGTCCACACTGATGAAGTGCTGCAGATTTTATTTATACATTCAGAAGAATTGCCTCAAGAAGACTGGGAAGTTTGAAATGTTCTACCAAAAAATAACGTTTTTGTAAATTTGGGCAAAAAAACGAGACGTTAGCTCACAGAGAGAAGAGTCAACGCTCCAAAACAGCTTAACAAAACTGAAGATTGAAGAGACGGAATAAAATGGAAGATTGGTCTGCATAAAGTTTCCTAAACCTGGTCTGGAAGGAGGGAAGGACACATGGGGACTGTGGGGATCTTGTGTAGTCGCTAAAGAAGTCTACTTGTCTTTCAGTTTGTTTATATTCAAGTTTTACTCCTTTATTTTTGTCTGTCCATTCATCTGTCTTACTGTCCATTCACCATCCGTTTGCCCGGCCTGACCCCGCCCACACATTTATCCCCACCCTCCTCACCTCCGACCGCCATGTCATGTGATTGTCCAGCTGTGCATTGAGCAGAAGATTGGAGGGGGGGGGGGAGCTTATATACCAATCTGAGCTCTTTGATTTCAGAGTGCCACAGATCAGTCCTGGTCCGTCGGTTATATTCCCCCGTTAGCTAACAACACGCTAGTCTTAGTTTGGGGGTTCATGAGTGTGTATACATACATACTGTATATATGTATATATGTATATATGTGTGTGTGTGTGTGTGTGTGTGTCAGACTTTTGTGATCTGATTGTGATGGTCCTCTTCGAACGGCTCGTTCTCCGGGTCCGAGTCTGTGGTGTCGGAGTAGCGGTAGTGATCCGGTTCGTTGTCGCTGACGTCAGGTGTCACTGAGGCCGACGTGCTGCTCGCGTCACAGTTAGCTCCTTCCTCCACCGTCTTGGTAAAATACAGTTTCACCTGAAGCAGATGATAAAATCGATTAGATTGTTAGATGCTAAATGTTGGAACTTCAGGTCCGATAACCGGCTGAACCGTTAACACAGACTGGGCGGTTTAGCGAAGTCCTCGGATCAGTCCCGGCCCTGGTGGAGCACCGACAAGACGATCAAACCTGACTTTCTATTCTAGAGGAAGAAGTCTTCTTTATCTTGAGGCTAATTCTGACACGACAACTGATAACATTTTTACTTCAGCAAAAATGTGAAGAGGACAAAAAAGACATTTTCTAGATTGACCACTTCACACACCCCCCCGTTAACCTCTTCTGTTTTCTTCATCAACCAGATTAAATGAGTGATGAAACCAACAGAAATGTTTTACCTTGAAGTTCGGGGAGAAGTTCCTGTTGGCCTTGTCCTTGTTGGCCTTGTCCAGGTCGTTCTTGGTCAGACTGAGAACCAGGTAGTCTCTGTCGTTGGTTTCTCCGCCCATCATCATTGTCGTCATCATCCCCGGGTTCTGGTGCGTTCTGTCGGTCGGGTCCCGCGGTGTCCCGGCGCTGCCGTTCTCCAGTTTGTCGAGGTTCTCCTCTGGCCCCGGGATGAAGAAGGTGTTGACCCAAAAGTGGAACATCTTGTCCTGGAAGGACAGAGTCTGAAGATGAGCTGTTTGTCCTGGGACAGGTCTGTCCTGTCCTCTACTGCTTTTCCTGAGCTTTCTACACGTTTTCCTGTTGTTCTTATCTAAATCACTTGTATGAGGACGGAGGGTAAGTTTTCAGACCTTCGCCTGTTGCACTTTATTCTGAAGCCGCTGTATTTCAGGTTTCATCAGGACACATTTGAGGAGTCAGTGTCACATAAATTATTAATTATTGGTGCCAAATAAACAAATGAAAAATGAAGTATAATAAAATCAAATAGCACGTACCACATCTGCACGTCACACTTGTTTAGATTATTTTCATTTCTGTGAATTTTAAGTTGATTTATTGCAAACTGAATTAATTTTACATTTGTTTGCTTCAACATTTAAAAAACGACTCCTCCTCACCTTCTTCATCATCTTGTTCTGCTTGTGGAAGAACTCCACCTTGATGTCTCCGCAGACAGGAAGTGGCTGCGGGAACTCAAACAGCATCAGTTTGTCTTCCCGCCGGGTGTGGGCGGGGTTCGATGTGTGGATCTTCACCTTCAGCTGGTACACCACAAACTGAGGATCTGCACCGCAACACAGCAAGACTTACTTCATTCATTCGCTTTACTGAATCTGTCTTCCCACCGGCAGACAGACAGCCAGCTAGACAGCCAGCCAGCCAGACAGGCAGACAGACAGACAGACAGACAGACTTACTGCAGGTGCCTCCAGTGAACATGGGGATGGTTTCAAACAGCATCTTGTGGAAGAGCAGAGCGACAGGTTTGTACAGCAGCTGGTTTCTCAGCAGGAAGCTGTAGTAGATGACATAACGCCGCTGACTGGGGATGGTCACTCCCTAAACACACGCACACACACACACACATAAATCACTGAAGTGCCGGTAAGCAGCGGATCCTTTTCAACGAGCTTTAAACACGCTTCTCCTTTTGGTTTTTGCACGTACAGTATTTCCAGGGCAGAAAACCGTCAAACATTTCTAAATGTTTAAAGTTCAGAACAGCGTCGTGACGTTGGGTCAGGTAACAGGTGCTGAGCACGCTTCTTCTCTTCTATCATACCTCATCACGCTCTTCCATCGTAAAAGGGAAGGACAGAAGGACGGCACATTTCCCTTGTTTCCTTTCCTTCCCTCCACCCTTTCTGCTTCCCTTTTAATTCCCATTTTTTTCTTCCCTTCCTTTATTTTCCAATTCCTCTTTTACTATTCCTGTGATTTAAGACGAATCAATGAATGATTGACTGACCGACGTTATGAATCCACAACAACAACACTATGAGCGGGAGTTAAAACAACCAATCAGGACTCAGTCCAGTACTGGGCTTTAGTTAAACAGGATTAATGAGCCACTATAAGGAAGGAAGTACTGCTGATGATTGTTACTTGTCATCATCCTGCTGCAGATCTTCATGTTCTCCAGAGAATTAGCAGACGCGGTAAAAGCATCATGACTGCCTTCATAGTAAACACTGACTTGTTACCTTCTTGTCCCGGGTGCGGACCTCTCCATAGAAGTCCAGAGCCTCCTGAGCTTCCTGAAACTTGCGTCGGTGCAGCAGGTAGGCGCAGATCATGACGCCGGTGCGGCCCTTTCCTGCCTTGCAGTGGATGGCGGCGACGTGCTGCTCGTCCTCGCTCAGCCACTGATCCAAGTCCTCGCAGAATGGCTTTATCAGCTCCAGCTGGGGGGGGTTGTGGTCCTCGAACGGGTACTGAGCAACTGAGACAGAGACACGAGTGGGACAGACGTCACAAACCTGCAAGCTTTTCCTTCCTTTTTTTCACATTTCTGTCACCTCTCCCTCCTCTTCATCAATGAAGCTCACCTCGGCAGTTGAACTTCGCCGTGTCGTAATGTCGCTCCGCACATCTGAGGACAGAGAGCCAGATGTTACACCAACCAGTGACAGCACAAACCTGTAATCCAGACCCAGTCTGAGCAGCTCACCAGGAGCTGGACTATCGTGACACACGTCAGTGGGTACTCACAGGTTGTAGATCTTATAGTGATTCTTGTGCTTCGAGTCTAAAAACCTGAGAGAGAGAGAGAGAGAGAGACGGCTTCAGTTACTCTACAGTTCATCTCCTCACAGCAACAATCAGATTTCAGATGTCGGAGTTTCTTTGAATGCAGCACTTTTCCAAACAGTCTCTGCTGTCAGCTGTTTTACAGCTGATATGTGCTTTTATCTCCTCACGCCTTCATTATTGCAACCGCCTCTTCTACAGACCGTCCAGAAGTCAGCTGCCGGGCTTTTAACCAGAACCAGGAGGCACGATCACATCACACCTGTTTCAGCCTCCTCACACTGGCTCCCTGCTGGTTTTAGGATTGATTTTAAGATCTTTTTGATTACTTTTAAGGCTCTTCATGAACTGGCTCCAGACTATATTTTAGACCTTTTAATCCCTTATGAACCTGTGCGCAGCTTGAGACCCTCAGGGAGTGGTCTTCTGTCTCACCCAGAGTCCAGGCTGGAGACTAAAGGGGGCAGCACTTCTGCCACCAGGGCCCCGAGGACATAAGGACGTCTGAGTCAGTGTCTTCTTTTAAGTCTCTCCTAAAAACTTACTTTTATCGGAAAGCATATCCTGATTTTATCTGACTTGTATGTTTTTACTTGTATTTATTTACTCATTATTTTTATTTTAACTTCATGTATTTTATGTTCCACTTTGTTCTTTTATGCCATTTTTCTCTATGTGAAGCACTTTGTACTTGTTTTGATAAGTGCTCCATAAATAAAGTTTATTATATTATTATAGCTGACGAAACAGACTAAACACAGTAGGTCTCCACCCGCTGCTGCTGTGTGAACATGAGATCATAACCAGCAAGTGGAGCTAATCCTCCAGTCGTTGCCATTAAACCACCACAGAAGAAGAAGACATCGTTCAAAGAGCTCCAGTCGAAGCTCAAACGATGGAAAACCATGTGGAGATACGAGCTTTCTGTTAGTTTCATGTGTTCATGTGAGGAAGGTCACAGCCTCCTCATCGCTCCACACACAGCTGATGTTTCCAGCCCTTCACTTTGATTCACAGGCTTCATGGACGCTTCTGCTTTTATCCACAAACACAGCAGGAAAGTCTTTATATACGTTCAAGTTTTTGTTTCCGCTCGGGTGTTTTTATGTGCAAATTGAAAACGTGAATAAAACGATGAGGAAATCAAAACATGAAGTCCAAAATGTGAAGACACGAACACACACAGAAAGGTCGTCTCACCGCACGACATCGTCGATGTTGTTCCTGTAGACTCCTTCCAGACGCTCGGCGGGGAAACCCATCGCTATGATGTTTGGATAAATATCTGATTGCTCCGTTAAGGATCAACTGATTCTTTTCTTTCTGGATCTGAACTCCGTCACACTGTAACTTCACCTGTCTGTCTGCCTGCTACACTTTGATTGGACCTCCAGTGGTCATGTGATGTTCCGAATGTTGTCTGTCATGAGCAAAGAAGGAAGTAGTGTCACGTTGTTTTTGCTGTTCACTTCCTGTCTCCTGCCAACAGTGACCAATGAGCAGCATCTTTCCAGCCTTAAACAGGAAGCTTAAAGACTGATGGGAAACTTCTTTAACAGCATGTCCTACATTTCCCACAATGCCTCCCACCAACACCCAGAGAAGGTAATGAGAGTTTAACAAGAATATAAACTTTAAAAGGAACAGTTTATAGAGCTACAGCCAGCAGCCGTTAGCTTAGCTTAGCATAAAGACTGGAAACGGGGAAACTGCTAGCTTAGCATAAAGACTGGAAAAGGGAGAAACTACTAGCTTAGCTTAGCATAAAGACTGGAAACGGGGAAACGACTAACTTAGCATAAAGACTGGAAAACCGCTAGCGTGGATCTCTCCAAAGGGAACAGAATCCATCTACATCTACCAGTTACAGTAGTACTAGTAGTAATAGTACTAGTAGTAATAGTACTAGTAGTACACACAGTAGTAATACTAACAGTAGTCTGGATGTCCTCGGCCAATCAGGACATAAAACACTTGCCAGGTGTGTTTTTACAGTCAACATTTAAAGCCACTGCTCTCCATCAGGCGTATTCAGCACACTGCAGGTAACCGTGGCAACAGGCAGCACTGATGCTTCACACTAGCAGCTGTGATGTCACCGGGAGTTAGTGTTTCTGACCAATAATGTGATGTAAATAAAATGTGTCTCGTTAGCGACACCTGGTGGCAGCGATGTGTTCAGTAACCGACCGCTCACCTGATTCTCTGTTCAGCCCCACACTCGAGTTAAAGCTGCGACAAACACTTCTAATCAATTCAAGAGGTTTCTAAAGATTGTGGAAGGGGGTGTTTTCAGACCACAATGTTTGGGTCGGATGTTTATCTCTGTGATTACTGATTAACTAAAGGTTTTAGATAAAACGCTCCTGCTATCGTCCCCAGAGTCTGAGGAGACGTCTTCAAGAAAACGAGATTCAGTTTCCTGTCAGAAAACCAGAAACTATCTGAGACACTGGACCCAGTGGATTTACCTCCTCTCATGGGTGACCTCTAGATCCGAGACATCAGCCGAAGCCTCAAGAGTCACCTGAAGAGAAATCCCTGCAATATATACCTATATATATGTGTGTATATATACATATATGTGTGTGTGTATATATATATATGTGTGTGTATATGTGTGTTAATATAACATTAATACATTGTTAGTAATGTTGTAACATTGTATTAGTGTGTATTAGACATCAGTGAATAACTTTAAAACTTACAGATCCAGTTTTATTGGTTATTAAATGTCAGCTGAGTACGGAAGTGGCAGTAACAGAGGTATTTCTGTTGCGATCTCCAAGTGTAGTTTTCTCAGGTGTGTTTGCAGCTGTTTCAGTTAGCTGCAGTCTGTCCGGACTGCTGCTGATGCAACTGACACCGCTATTAGCTTAGCCTGTTAGCAACTGCTACCTTCAATATTGCTCAGAAAACATATAAAAACAACTCACAACAACTGTAATATCTTTAGATACCGAGCCGTATAAACCTGCATCAGGTATCCAGATAAAAATCAGCTGGATCGGCTGTATAATTGTAAACAGACTGGAGACAAACGCCTGCTAACGTTAGCTAGCCCCATTCAGTCCCATTCTCCTGTATGCAAAAAACCACTACGGACTCCGTTTAAAAAACGGCCAATATAAGGCAAACTTGCAAGTATGTCAACACACATGCCCGTAAAACAGAACATTTTACCAACTGCTAGAAACAGCTGACAAATAAGGATTTGTTCACGTTCATCGCTACCGTTAAGCTTGCTGTCTTCGATTCAATCCATGACCACTGAACTGTTTCTAAAAGTTATGATTATTGTACCGTTGCTTTGGTTGCTTAACTATTACATGAACACCGATATGAAGAGCAGCGCTATCTCTCATAAAGTCTTATTTTACGTGAGCAGCCTGTTCGCCCACACGGACCGCATCATTAAATTACAACATTTTTTTATGTAGTTCTGCATAACGTTAGAGAGCGAACAGGCTAACCAAACCCAGTAATAATGCAGTAATATTGACGGAACATTAAAAGGATACAGGTAAGGTCCAGGTCGAAGCCGTCCTCCTGGAATCGCCTTTTATTTCTGCTGACGATTTCCTTGATTAAGGCAGCCATCATCGGTGTCTCAGGTGAGGTCCGTAAAATGATGAGAAAGTACCGAGAGACCACCTGTATTCCTCCGTCCCCGCTCCGGAGCCTCCGCTGTCTGGTTGCCGGGGAGAGAAGCTAACTGGGACAGCTAGCCCGGAGCTAGCTAGCTCCCCGATCTCCAGAAGATCGCTATTTAATTTTTTTTATCGCAGATAAATCTTTCCCGGTGAATAATAAGAACAAAAATAGGTCATACTGGATAAAGAAGTATCCCGTTATCCGTCCTGCTCGGGTGCCACCCTGCGAACTCTGGTGTGGCCAGTGGCTAGCCGGCCTTCTAGTTGACAGGCAGGCAGGCAGTCGGTGCTGTTTTCTGGGTCAGAACAAGGGGGCGTCGGGGCCTCCTCCCAGCTCCCACTGCGGGCCCGGGTTTCCAGGTCCCCCGCCTGGAGACAAAACCATCCGCGGTTTTATTTTCGGTTAAGCTCCAGCCCTCCAGACGTCGGGTAGATCCAGTGGGGCTCTTCCAGGTTTCGGTATGCCGCAGAGACGCCGTGACTGGACGCAGATCAACGGAGAATCTCTCCGTGGCGTCTTTGAGCGGAGGAAGAGAGACGAGACGCGACTGACGCTCCGCTGATACCGAGCGTGAAGCTGGGGACCGGAGCACGAGCCATATCCGGCCAACGCCTTCAAAATAAAACTCAAGCTTCAAAGGTCTGTCTGCTGCATTGATTTACTCCCGTTGCTGTGCAATAAAGAATAATAATTAGAAAACAAATAAAGAAATCATAGATGAAAAATTATCAATATCTGTTGTATAAGTATTGAAATGATTCGGTGTATATAAAATAATGTAGCGACGGCCCACATTTCCCATCATGCCTAGCGCTGGACTGAATAGTGAGTTAAGTTTGTTGTTTTATGTTCCAAAATACAAACGTTACTTTCTGTTAGTGTTTGTAACGTGTCTGTTCAGAACACGGTGTTTCATGTTGGTCGCGCTGGTTTATGGTTGTAACCTTTAGTGAGGTGGCTGTTACAGCACTTCTTCATTCTATCATCCTCCGTGTAAACCGTCACTAAATGGTTAACTTTGCTGTGAGAAAACAACAACCATCAGTGCTTCTTAACAAAGTTATGTTTGTGTTGAAACGTCATTATGATTTCGTGTTGACAGAAAGATATCAGAAATGAACATTTAGTTAGATTGTTTAAAATGTGCAGTCTGTGTTGTTATATATATATAATACAATATATTTGTGTTGATGTTCATTTGCGCCAAACACACAGAAGCGGTGTGCCGTTTGCGTTATTTTTAGAGATAATATATTTAATATATTTAAAATTGTATTTTAATTAATTAATTTTGTTTTAAAGTTGACTTTTGAGGCAAGAAAATCGAAAATGACATTATTTCCTCAGCAGACTTTTACTCCTGCAGTTTGGAGAAAACTTTGAAACTGCATTTAGAGATTTATGTTTGGAAATAAATTATAGAGAAAATATTATTTATTTTTATCTGATTATTTATTTTGTAAGTAGAATTTATATAATTCACTGTAGAGCATGAACTGTGCTTTTATTTTGTAAAACCTGTCATTTCCTAAATGTGCGTCACTCCGTCTGACTTGACGATGCTAGTTGTTAGCTGCTAACTGGACTGGACTTTCTAAACCAAACGCATCCTGTCAGCACACTGGGTTGCCAGGTTGCGATCGTTTCATCCTCCCATTCAAAATATCCATCATAAAAACCACAAAATAACATCAGAGGGAATAATTCACCACCTGGCAACCAGAGAGTGCCGCTGACATTACATAATAAACCCTCAGGACACGCAGAGCAGTTTCACATCAGCAAGTTACACGTTTTAGCGTGATTTTTAATGATTTTTATGATTTGTATGTGTTTATCTGCAGGAGACTCAAAGAGACTTTTAACCAGCTCTTTATTCATAATGTTATATCATGTGTGTGGAAACGCTGGACAGGAAGAGACACTGCGTGATAATGAAGACACTGCGATGATGATGTTGAAGACTGTGTACTTAACCATAAATGTAATCTTCAATTCAGAGGGTTATTAGCTGTGTTACAGCGCCACCTGCTGGATGGACAAATATCCAACTGACACGTTTCTTCAGTGGAGCTACTCACACTGCTGCTGCTGCTACCGGCGATGGTCGTGTACTTAAGTCAGTTTCTTTATATATATAATATATAAACATGTTTATATATACACATACATATAATTTATCAAATTGTGTAATATAATTATACAATTATATACAACTGTTGGGTAAAATTACCATAAATCTAATATATATAATAATGTATGATAATAATGTTGAGCTTACTAATAGTACTAAAGATCACTAACATTTCCTCCAAAATTATTCAACCTCAAGTCAATTTAACAGGAAGTGTCACTTCTTGTTTTTCTTGAACCCATTTTCTAGAAGTAATATTGTGGTCGGCCCTCCAGCGCTGCAGGTGGGGGTAGTGAGTCTGAAAGGTGGATAAATGAAACGTAGAAGAAGACAGCGCGCGACCTGCTCCGAGTACCACCGAAGAACAAATCGAGTAAGTGCCGCTGCCTGACGTGACTACCGGAGGTAAGAGCTGGTCACATTTTACCGGATAAACGAAGAGTTTCTGTTGTTTTCCTCTCACAGTTTTAACGGAGCTGTCGGTGCTCCGCGGTGTGTTACCGGCGGTGATATCTGTCGGTTTATCCGGTGAGCAGCCGCTCTGTTACTGCCGGAGAGCCGAGAAGGTCAAGCTAATGCTAAAGTTAGCGGCTAGCCTCCACAGTAGTTTCGGTTTTATAATGCGAACCCCGGAGGGTCCCAAACCGTCCGGGGACCTCAAGGGGGACTTCAAGGGGGACTTCAAGGGTGACAGCAGGGGGTCCCGGAGTCTCCCCTGAAAAATAAACAGTAGCTAAGTTTAAGTCACAGTGACAGACTCTGTGTGTGTTCTACATCAGTCACGAAAAGGAACGTCGCGCCAGACTCCGTTTAAAAATGTGACAATTTACTTTCATATTTAATTTCCTGTTAGAAAGACAAAGCTGTCAGAGCTCGTCTGAAGATTAGAAGCTGTTCACCGGGAGTATCGTTTCATTCTGGCTTGGATCCAAAGTGAGGAGTAGTTTAGTGTCTTGTACGCTATCAGTGACAGTCCAGGAGGGAATGCCTCGCCAAACTTTCTATAAAAATGAACAGTTGACCATTTCTTTGCTTCTTGTTAGAAAGACAAAGCTGTCAGAGCTCGTCTGGACATCAGGCATGATTCGCCAGGACCTGCTCGTCAGTCCGGCTTGGATCCGAAACTCCAAAAGCACTTATTACAATAAAAATGTCAACTTTTATAGTTATTACTTGGCTGTATCCTCCACTGAGACTCAAACTGAAACCTAGAACCAAAACCTGAGACTATCGATTTATATGAATCATTTCTTAACTTATTGATTATTCCTTCAATACATTGTTTAATATTAATACAATCTCTTTATGTAACTTTATGCAAAACAAGTTTACCATTTGGTTTAGTGTTTAAAATGTCTGATGAGATAAAGTGAAAGTGTTTTCTTCCCACAGCCTGTTCTGACTGTTAGTTTCAGTATTAATGAAGTGAAGAGAAGAACAGGACTTTATCAGAACGTGTTGTTGGTCTGCAGCGCTGCCTGTACTTCCTGTCATCTCTGACCCTGACGATGGTGCTGAGGGAGGTTCCGGTTGAGAACATCGCCCGTCCTCTGGGCAGGAACGAGGTCATCGGCCTGCTCTTCCGCCTCACCATCTTTGGAGCCGTCACCTACTTCACCATCAAGTGGATGGTGGACGCCATCGACCCCACCAGGAAGCAGAAGGTGGAGGCTCAGAAGCAGGTGAGACAGGGAGGGGGCGGGGCTTACAAACATGACCTGGCTTCTGTTGTTTTTTTTAAATTAAAGTTTATCACAGCATCTTCACCACCTGCTGCTGTTAGATTATCAGCTGATAACCTGCTGCTGTTTGATTATTAGTCAGTCTACAGTTCCAACTCCATCTGCTGATGAGGCTCATGTGATGTGACTGAAAGCTTCAGAACAACTGTTAAATAGACCCTAAGGTGGAATCTAATTGTGATTGTGTCTCTTTCAGGCGGAGAAGTTGATGCGTCAGATTGGTGTTAAAAACGTGAAGCTGTCTGAATATGAGATGAGCATCGCAGCTCACCTGGTCGACCCACTGAGCATGCAGGTAACGGGGAACCTGGAGGTCGACATCTCTCACCTGAAACTGGATCAATGCTGTTTAATAATGACATCAGTCTGGAAGAGTTTAAATAACATTTCACTAAAATAACACAACATGAGTAAATAACGTCAGTTAGCTTAGCATAACCAGATGTTTCCCGCTCATTCTAAACCGTATGAATCGTGCTAACTGTGAAACACTCTTCATGTACGCAGACAGAAACTAAGATTTATCTATTAGACTCTAAAACTGTCATGTTTGGAAGTTCTGCTAGCTTGTGATGCTACAGTGACTTCCTGTTTACATAGTTGATTGCTCCTGATTGGACAGAGCTACAGATGTTTCCTAGCAACAGATTTACACGTCACTAAAGTGTTTACTAGCTGAGACGTTTCTGAAGTTTAATGGTGCGACCTGACGGACTCGTGGGGGAGCTGCTGGTCCAGTAGTTAGTAGATTTTTAAACCACTGTTACAGTAATATGAATATTAAACCTGTGTTTGTGTAGATCACATGGAGGGACATTGCCGGTCTGGATGAGGTGATCACAGAGTTAAAGGAGACGGTCATCTTACCTGTTCAGAAGAGACACCTGTTCCAGGGATCCAGACTGCTGCAGCCTCCCAAAGGTCAGAGACTCATTCTGACTGTAGGTCAGTTTAATAATGTCGTCAGGTAATCACCTCTAAGGTAAGAGGAAGGAAGGAAGGAAGGAAGGAAAAACAAAGGAAGGGTGGAGGAATAAACGGAAGAAGAATGGCAGCTAGGAAAGAAAGAAGAAGCAAGGAAGGAAGGAAGGGAACATGTCAAACAGTGTACAGTGCTATGTACAGACCATAATCCCCACCTGTCGTCATGGTAACAGGTGTGCTGCTGTACGGGCCTCCAGGCTGTGGTAAAACGCTGATCGCCAAGGCAACGGCCAAGGAGGCGGGGTTTCGTTTCATCAACCTGCAGCCGAGCACACTGACAGACAAGTGGTACGGAGAGTCCCAGAAACTGGCTGCTGCTGTGTTCTCATTGGCTGTTAAACTGCAGCCGTCAATCATCTTCGTCGACGAGATAGGTGGATTTATACTTAATATATTTATACTTTATATACTTCTGTATTTTATACACACACACTGTAGTTACTTCTGTATTAACAGACATGTCTTTGTGCTAAGCTAAGATAGCTGTTTCCAGACTTTATGCTAAGCTAAGATAGCGGTTTCCAGACTTTATGCTAAGCTAAACTAACCAGCGTTCTATGTTTTTCTGTTAAATATCGACAGACTCGTTCCTGAGGAGTCGATCCAGCTCGGACCACGAAGCCACGGCCATGATGAAAGCTCAGTTCATGAGTCTGTGGGACGGACTGGACACTGACCACCACTGCCAGGTACACACACACACCTGTCCTGTCAGTTCTGTTTCTCTGATCGTCCACAAACTCCGGAGACGGTTTTTATTAGAACTGTTATTTGTTAGACGGTGAAACGTGAAGTTAAACTGTGGAAGCTCAGAACACAACGCGGGTCAGCAGCCTGAACACGGATCCAGACGTGAGGAGAGTAATGTGTGTGTGATGCTGTAATAATGTGTGTGTGTGTGTGTGTCAGGTGATCATAATGGGAGCCACTAATCGTCCTCAAGACCTCGACTCTGCTATTCTGAGGAGGATGCCCACCAGGTTCCACATCAACCAGCCTGTAAGCACAGACCTGCACAATAAACAACACGTGATATTATATTAGTACATTACATGATGATGATGATGATGATGTCAGTCATGCGTAGCAGCTGAGATGACGTCACACAGTCACATCAGGACTTGAAGGTAGAAACCAGACATTTATGTTTCTCCTGCAGATCGTGTGTGACTGTGGCCTGCAGGGGTGCTGCAGGGGTGAGTCTGTAATGTCTGTCTGTTGTTCCTGCAGAGCGTGAAGCAGAGAGAGCAGATCCTCAACCTCATCCTGGACAACGAGAGCGTGAGTTCGATCACTGTGTGTGTGTATATATTATATGTGTATGTGTGTATATATATATATACACACACACATATATATATATACACATATTTACATATATATGTGTATATATATGTGTATATATGTGTATATATATGTGTATATATGTGTATA
>LKNJ01006101.1:0-19115 GCA_002120245.1 Maccullochella peelii | reverse complement strand
TGTAGGTCTCAAACAAATCCAGTGTAGATTGAATATTATGCAGACAGAGTATTATTTTTTCCAGGCGGTCTGTCCCTTGCCTATTCATTGGGTGAGAAAACACTCATTTGCAACATGTGTTTGATACCTCGTAAATCTTTTTAAGAGCTTACCACGTTATCATAATTCACAATGATCCATGAGAATATTGCTTCTGGCTACAGCATCGCTCCCTGAGGTATCCATAACTGCCTGAATCACATTTCCTCTGCAGGCTGAGCACTAAACATTAACTTCCTCCCCCTGACTCTCAGAGCATAGGGGTCACATTGGGCCAATCTGTCTCACTGGTGCTAACTTGCATGCAGGGTTCAACATTAACGTCTCCGTATAATGTCACAAGGAGGCGTCTGGGATTCACAACTCACTAAAGTACTAAAGCTGAGGCCAGATACAATCATGCCTGTAAAGTGACCCGTCAACATCATGTCAGATTTGTCATATTTGTTTGTGATTTGTTTATCAACGGTAGATATACAGTATTGGTTTTCTATTAATGTTAAAGGAATAGTTCAACATTTTGGGAAATTGGCTCATTCGCTGTCTTGCTGAGAGTTAGATGAGAAGATTGATACCCCTATACTCATGTCTGTACTGTAAATATGAAGCCACCACCAGCAGCCGGTTAGCTTAGCATAAAGACTGGAAACAGGGGGAAACAGCTAGCCTGGCTCTGTCCACCAGTAACAAATCTCGCACCTCTGAAGCTCACTAATTATTTTAATGCATTATATCTTGTTTATTTAATCTGTGCAAAAAACGTAAAAAGTGTAAAAACAACAATTTTTAGTTAGCCAGGCTAGCTGTTTTCCCGTTTTCAGTATTTATGCTAAGCTAAGCTAATCACCTGCTGGCTGTAGCTTCATATTTATCGTACAGACAAGAGAGAGGTATTGATCTTCTCATCTAACTCTCTGCAAGACAGTGAATACGTGTATTTCCCAAAATGTCAAACTATTCCTATGATGACAAGAAAGTCGTGTCATATCGCACCATATTTTTTTCATACAGTATGATATTGTATGTGTTGCATCCAAGTACTCTTCATTTTTTTCTTTGCTTCTGAGGTGCTTTTGTGTTATTTTAACTAGCTCATTTTAACCTTTCACTTCACAACATTTAAATCCTCTCTGGAATCGGGCTGAACAGAAATTCCTCAGGTGGGTATATTTAATTCTTAGAAGCAATGAGAATGAGCCTGAACAAATTCCTATCGCATTAGGAGAAACTCCCTGTTGCCTCACAGACAATGATCTTCACTAAATTGCTGTCAACAGTGACGTCAATGTGGTTAGTACTTGATAGAAAGCATTCCACAATCTTCCACTTATGCACTTCCAACTCCTCCTCCTCTTCTTTTTCCTTATCAATGCTTTCCCAAATCTCGCTTCTGTTCTTAATTTTCACCCTTTTTGTTTTCTCTCTTTCCAAGAGAAAGAAGGAGAGTTTCACTGCAGATGTTACGGTGGCTGACGGTCGTCTGGTGTCCGTCCCTCCTCCTTCCTCCCAGTTGGACACCAGGGACAAGCTCTGGCGTCTCCACTCTGCTCTGCTACAGTGCCGCAGCTTGCTGGAGAGAGCCATCACTAAAGAGGAAGAGGAGCTGGGCGGTGGGAAGAAAGGTGAGTATGAGACCCAGAGGAAGATGGTGAAGGACAGACTGTCGTATCTCTTAATCAACACTGGAGAACTCCTCAAAGCTGTTGACGGCACGGCGGTCCTGACTCCCAGCTTGGAGGGTTTGGAGGTAGGTGCTGATGTCAACAGAGGTGTGATGATGATGATGAAAGTACTGGACAGAAATTAAGGCAGAGCTTAGTGATCTCTCCCCTTCTTATTGGCAGTTAGACGGTCCGACCATTCTGTTTGAGCTGAAGCTTTGGGTATACCGAATCTTCAAAGAGGTGGACTACTGGACCAAGATGACCATCACCACCTTGCAAGCCCTGCCCGCGGTGATAGCCAAGGAGCGGGCTAGGACCACGCGAGTCAGGAGCACGAGGAGCGCCCGGAGATGAGATGGAGACGTGAGAAGTGTGTGTGGGTGAAGAGGAACAATGAGAGACAAAAGCGGTTAAGGAGAGAGAGAAAGAGGTGGGTGAAGGGATGAAAGGGACGAGAAGATGAAGTGTTCAGACGGGGGCCAAAGTGAGAAACTGACATGTATGGAGAGAAAAAGAGAGTGAAAATAGCCAGCTGATAGAGAGAGACAGATCCCTACTGAGACAGGGAGATGAGTGGGTTGGGTTATTTTTAGGGCATGAAGACCCCTTTACATGAACAGAGGCCTTAGATAGAAGGGGGGCAAGACACAATAACCACGTTATCATAGCTAATCTACATTCAGAGTTTCTTTCTTTCTTTCACATTTTGGTATTGAGGAAACATAACATGATTAACACCAACTCAAAATACAAATGAAAACGTCGCTACTTTTCTCACCTGCTAGCATCAAACTCACATTCATGGTTTTCCCCATGCATGCACTCCTTTGATACAGTTATTATTTAAGATATACTGCCAGGATCGCCAGCAGCTGATGGAGGAAGCAGTCAGCAAGGGACACATTCTGATAAAAATGCGAACATTTGAATTCATGTCGTCACCAGACTGTAGCTCTGATGTGTGTAGTTTTGAATACTGTGGCTCTAAATCATTCCACATATTGTCATCTGGGGATGTTCAGTGTATGAAGAGTCTGTGTAACAGCACCCTCTAGTGTTTACACTGTGCTATTACATAGATGTATTCCTTCTTTCTTTCTTAATTTTCCTCAGTAATACTTATGTCAAATCATCATGTGTTCTTATAGTTAGGGCCCGAGCACAAAATTGAAAGTGAAATATATGAAAAATGGCCCCAACATTTAACTCTGTGAGTCTAACCTGGGCTGTGTTGTTAATTAAATTAGCATCAGTCATAGACTCAGATTGTCTTAATGATGCATAAAGCTTCTGGGTCAGAAAAAGAGAAGATACTGTAAATGGGATTGAATCCTACATAAAAAAGTCTTGCTTAGATAATCAATAAGATCTGTGGTAATATGGACCATAACGCAGTAAAGGGGCATGTGGGAAGAAAATATATAGCGAGAGGATTTTGAGCAAAAAGCAAGCAAACCTTTTGTAGTGTTTAAATCTTCAGGATGAGAGGACCATGTGGTCATTTTACAGTTTAACTTGTGATACTTTGTTTCATTCAAGGGATGCAGATTTGATTGAGTTCATACTTGCCTTGTCACATGCTGTATTTAGTAGTAGGTTGATAAGGTAGGCTGATAAACTGTTGGTAGGTGCACTGGGAGTATAAGGAGTGATACAGGGTAATCCAAACTGTTTTCAGGCTTCTGAAAACTGAATATTGTTACTGGGAGGCAACATAAAAGCATTTGGTCATTTTATCTGAGTCGCAATGATTAACGTCAAAGATGAAATGTAAACCCTAAGAAAGTATTTGTACATGTGCAAAAAGTAATTAACTCCATCTGTTAGGCATGCACTAAATGAAACATGAAAATATATCATACAGCACAAATGCATTCTAAATACCTAATCATGCTTTAGAGTGCAGCACTTTCAATGTTATATACTGTAAATGCAATATTACATGTGTTACATCTGTGGAAAGTTATCATGGTGGAAATTATTTTGTTCTGCGTCTTGACAATTGAAAGGTAAATAGAATTACACTGCACAAAAGTATTCCACCAATACTGGGACTACTGTGCAAATGCATTGGTCTAACTGAAATGAATGAGGCTGCTTAACTTTGACACAGTGCTATTGTTGGTCTAAATGCAGCCTCAGAACCTGTACATTAGCAACTGAGTAGTTACAGGTTCCAGTGGCTTCATATTATGGCCCTCCGTTCTTCTGTTTGTGCCACACATCATATGTCAGTCCTGAATTTACCTACCTGATACTCTTACAGCCATTTTTAGTCTGTTGTCTTCCTGCAGATTACAGGACGTACAGCACAGCAGTTACATTCCTGGCAAACAAAATGTTTTGGTTGCGTATGTGCTATAATTGATTGATTGATTGATTGATTTCTTTTCCCAACTACTTCTTTTTTTTACACTTTTACTGTGTGTGTTTACGAGTGTAGTTTGTTACAACACTGGGTGCCCTTTCTTTTGACCTCTGGTGCAGAGCAAGCGAGCTGTAGACAAATGGCTCAAAGCACAAAGAGAGGATTAGGTTTGTCTATAAGGTCCATCTGTCTATAAGGAGCAATCATACTGTAGGAAACTGCCTCACTCATTAGAGTTGTGACAACAGTGGTGGGATTTTCACATTGTAAAGACTGTATGATTAACCCCAAATGTTTGGATGTACTTATGAATTATCATTGTGTTTATGGACCAGCAGCAATAATCCCCGTCCTTCAAATGTGGCCTTATCACTGTAACGATTGTCTTGCTGGATACGCTTTTGGCCCTTGATAAAATGTTAACACAAGAGACCAGACACCAAAGCTAGATTTAATCTTTGGGCTGACAAAATTGTTTTGTATTTCCCTACATCACTGTAGTCCAAAAGTCTCCTTGGTGTCTCAAATTAAATCTGTCTTTTGGAATGAAAACCAATCTTGAGCTTGGGTAAAGTAAAGCCCCTTTCAGACATGAAATCTGTAACATTGCTGGGTTCATCTCTCTAAGTACTGTCTTTCTGACTTGCAAATGTACAGTATGCCTCCGTCATGAAGTTTCTCTATATGGATAGAGTAATACTCGCTTGATATTTGGCTTCTGGGAGGCAAGACTAGGAAATGTAGTAAGGCTGCAAGTAACGAATATTTTCATCTTTTATAACCATTTATTTTCTCAGTTGATTAATTTTTGCCTATAAAATGTTAGAAAATAGTGAAAAATAGAAAAAGAAGCAGACATATTTCAGTTGCTTGTTTTGTACAACAAATGGTCCAAAATACAAAGATATTCAGTTTACTATCACTGAAGACTAAAAATACAGCAAATATTTATTTTTAGAACCTGGAACAAGTTAAATTTTGGCATTTCTGCTGAAAAATTACTTGAACAAGCAACTGATCATAAAAATGATTTTAGTTGTCAGTTAAAGTTCTGTAGACATTAATCGTTGTGGAAAGATCAGCTTTGGATCAATGTCCTTCCAGTTTTAAAAAAAGTAGCTTGCGTAGCTTACAGAAGTCTCTTCACTGCGTCAAATCTGCTGCTTCAAAATGTCCTCTGTGATCGAAGCGC
This sequence comes from Maccullochella peelii, assembly GCA_002120245.1. NCBI lineage: Eukaryota > Metazoa > Chordata > Actinopteri > Centrarchiformes > Percichthyidae > Maccullochella > Maccullochella peelii. Next base: position 13,852 of record LKNJ01006101.1, on the reverse strand, counting down.
AGCACTCTCAGCTTCGTTCCTTCTCTCTCGTGATTGGTTTGCACTGCTGTATCACATCTTGACTTTGCCTTTACTGGCAATACAACTGCTTTTATTCAAACTTGAGCCATCAGAAGAAAATGTTACAGAAATGTTGTCTTGTTGTGGGTATTTACGCATTACACATCATTTCATGTCTAAAATGGGCTTAAAATGACGTAAGCATAGACCAGCACTAGAGCAGTCGCCTCAGTTTCATTTGGAATGACATATTGAATATAATACAGGGCCAATATGGCAACCAGGACACACATTTTTTACTCTAACACAGTCTAACTATTGTTATTTTCATTTAAGGACTAAATGATTGCTTATCAAAAATGGCAAAAACTTAAAAAATATAAAATGTATTTTAGATCATGGAGAGAGCATCGGTTGATGCATTGTGAATATGAAAGTAATGTACAGTCATGTTTGTCTGAAACTTTGGTATGGTGTAAAAACGTATTTATTATTGACTAGATTTCTGAGGGTGTGTGAGTGGGTTGAAATAAATTGATCTTGGCTATAATTTGAGTTGTCTCTTGTATCTGTGTGACTTAAAAACAGATTGGCTCACAAGTGTTGGTGATGAATGTTTGAAAGATTGGAGGATGTTTTGTGTTGGGTTTTTTTGGTGCGAGAAAAATGATGTGAGGAAAATGTGTTAATTTACATTTTGAGTTTGAATATAAGCAGTGAGATTGTGTGTGTGTGTGTGTGTTTATGTTTAACTGTAAGAAAAGACAGGATGTGTGTTTGAGCGAAAGGGGTGGGGTGTGTGTTTAAAAGGGTGTGTGTATTTGTGCATGTGTGCGTGTTTGTTTATATGTGTTTATGTATATGTGCATGTGTGTGTGCATCTTTTCGTTTGTGTGTGTGGTTGTTAGGGAAGGAGTGGCAGCCAGGATGCCTGTGGAAGAGGGGGGAGGTGTGTGTGTGTGTGTATGTGTGTGTGTGTATGTGTGTGTGTGCATACGTGTGTGTGTGTGAGAGAGAGAGAGGGAGAGTGTGTGCAGCAAGCAAGAGAGAAAATATGTGTGTGTGTTACGGGGGAGAGAGAGAGAGAGAGGGAGAGAGAGAGAGAGAAAATGGGTGTGTGTTTGTGTGTCTGTGTGCTTGCGCATTCGTGTGCATGTGGGTGTATGTGTGTCTGAGAGAGACAGAGATGAAAAAAGAGAAGGGGAGAGAGGGCAGGAAAGAGTGTGTGTTTGTGTGTGTGTGAGAGAGACAGACAGACAGAGAGAGAGACAGAGAGAGGGAGGGGAGAAAGCAAGCAGGAGACAGAATGTGTGTGTGTGTGTGTGAATGTTTGCGCAGGCGTGTGTGTTCCTGTGTGTGTCCCTGTGTGTGTGTGTGTGTGTGTGTGTGTGTGTGTGGTACTGTGAGTGAGTGAGAGAAGCAGAGCAAGAGAGGGAGTGTGTGTGTATTTATGTGTGCGTACGTGTGTGTGTGTGTGAGTGAGAGAGTGAATGAGCGAGCAAGGAAGAGAGAGAGAGGACATGTACGTGTGTATCTGTGTGTGAGGGAGTGGGGGAGGGGTGTACAAGGGAGGTGTGTGTGTGTGTGTGTGTGTGTGTGAGTGTGTGTGTGTGAAAGGAAAGAGAGGGAATGTATGTGTGTGTGTGAGCGCGCCTGCGTAGGAGGGAATGCACGTGTACTTGTGTGTGTTTGTGTGACTGTATGTGTGTGTGTGTGTGTGTCTGACAGAGATAGAGGGGGAGGGGTGTGTGTGCGGGGAGAGCTAGGAGCAAGCTCTGCAAATGGTGTGTGTGTGTGTGTGTGTGTGTGTGTGTGAGTGTGTGCTGTGGAAGAGGGTGTGTGTCCTTTATTGGAACTGTGTGTGTGTGTGTGTGTATATCTGTGTGTAGTTTGTGAAGACTGTATAATTGTGTTGCTGTACATGTGCACTGCTTGCACGTGCACGTGGATGTTTGTCTTCAGCAAGGATTGTGTAGCGGTGTGTGAATGTGAATGCATATGTGTGTGTATGTATTTGCGTGTTTGTGTGTACGTGAATACACACACATATTGGGGGTATTGGTGCGGGTGATGAAGTGTTCATGATAGTGTGCACACGCAAACAGAGCAGAATTACAATTAAACCGAACTCATTCAGCAGCTCCCAGATCTCCATACATTTTCTCTCATTTATTGTATCTCAACCGAGCATCATTTCTCAGCCTCTTGATGACTGTTACATCCTCCTGTGTGTATCAGGACCTGTACTTTACCATTCGTGAAGTGGTTCCACATTTCCAGCATTTCAGTATCTTTAATTTTATCTGTAAATATAGAGTCTCATTCAAATTTTGTTTATAAGAAGTTTCAAAGTAAGTCTGGGGAAAAATATGCAGCAAGCCTGCAGTAGGGGTCAGCAGTCAGGTTCAGCCAAAGGCCGTTTTTCTCAGCAGTGCTCAGTGCAGGTTAACAGGTGCAGCGGAGACACAGCTGGCCTGTATGATTTAAATTCTCTTGTTTGCTTGACTTATAATTTGTTCAAAACAAAAAACTACTAAACTATTTGGCTGATGTTAGCTTCGGTGCAAGCCTGGCGGTAGCCCAGCTTAGACCTGTAATATACTGTAATTGCCAGATGTGGAGGGATCGGACATTATCAATTGATTAGTTCAAACTAGGCTACATTCAAATCCAGGGCCTACTGCTCCAGATAAAATTATGTTTTCTCTCAAAACTGTGCAAAAGAACAATGGTTAATGAAAACAGGGGTTTTAATAGTCAAAAAACTGTGCATGTATCTTACCCATAAATGGTTACTCCAGTGATTTAGTCCTGCACGTCTATAAAGTTCGGGGACTAACATGAGACAGATTAAAGAAGAATGAAAGCAACAGAGGCAGAGATACCCTGTCTTTCAGTCTCTAGTATAGACGTGTTTCCCGTTTACACACAACCCAGGATGCGTGCGCTGCGGAAGATTACCACAATGTCATGATAGCTTATAAATGGACATTTTCAGCATTTAGAAATAAAGCAACATGCTTGAAACCAGTAAAAATACTTTTTAGAGGTGAATTTTTTTCTCATCCTTTGCATTACCACATGCCGCGCTCTGAGCTAGCTAGTATGACATGACACATGTGAGAGTCGGCAGGTAGTAATTAAAAAAAGCAACATTTGCATATATTAAATTCCTGCCATTTGACTCAAGTTAGAGCACAGACACAATATAAAATATACCAGACACTAGATATATGCCAGATGTGTTACATTAGTGCAAAAACTCGTATTACAGATGACTGCAGTGTGTAAAGGCTTCACTCACAAGAAACTCATGTCAATACAAGATTTAAGTACTATTTATCAGCCACATACGATCATGAAAAGAGACTGTGCGCACCTGTATGATTGAACATGATGCATTTTCCATCCAAGGCCATCAGTTTCCTGTCCAGTTTCTGCATGTCAGACTGATCACCAAAGCATTGATCACAGAGCCTGACAAATGTTCGCACAGTTCAATAACAGTGTGAGCTGTTTTACCTTAAAGCAGGCCTTTCTTCCTCACCTGTCCACCACCTTGCCGTACTTTGCACCATTTAAAATCCATGGCTCTGACCTGATGGCTGGAGCTAATGGCTAATTATGCACTCTGAGCTAAACAGTGGGTATGCTTCTTGGGAGAATGGACCTTTTCAATCCATTACTTTTGCAATTCATGCAGTTTAAGGCACTAAAAGAACTTAACATGTTGATCTCATAATCTCTCTAATTCTGGTTTCTGTGAGTCTCACTGATGATGTCGCTCGGAAACCCGTCTATAGGTCAAGCTCCAAATATACTGGATCTCACAATTTTCATAAAGCATCTCAAGAGCGTTTTTCATTAGACTCTCTCTGCTCCCCTAATGTCTGTCAAACTCCACACCTCCATTTGTAATGCAGGCTCACTGTTAAAAAAGTCTCAAGCCCAGACAGAGATAACCCTGTCAGGGTCATCATCAGGGTGCAAAATTCACTTTTTTGTCCACCAATTGCAATTTTACCAGCCACTCAATAGATTACCATTGTATTTTTGACTGGTGAGTGAAGCAAATCTACCAGCCACTTACATATTTTATCCCCATTTGGCTGGTGGCTAGTGCTAATTTTGTGCCCTGGTCATCATTTCATTCTTTGCAATAAAACAGTTTATATGTCATTTGTGTTTGCGAGATGCAAATTGTCTTTGGTTAAATAATACTGAGGGATAAATTTGTGTTTCAGTTGGTTTGATCATTTATCTGTCAATCATCTGATAAGTTTATTAGACCTAATTTTAGCTGCATTGTCTGTCTAGTTTGACCCAGTAAATAGCCTAGCACACAGCACAGAACAAGTAACAGTATCAGTGTGCTCCCCACATAATGGTATTGATTATTAGAGAGAACATTTGTGTCATTTTCATTGGGATTTTTTATTTCTCCTGTTATGGCTACAGTAAACTTCTGAAGCTGCATCTGAAAATGTCTAAAATCTTTGATGTAGCCCTATAGAGCAGAAAGTAGAACCTGCTTCTGGAAGTATGTACATTTCCATTTAAGAGTTTGTTTTTATTGATATCCTCAATGTTCCTCAATACAGAAACACTGGAGTTTCCTGTATAAATAAACAATGATGTAGATTTATGTTATGGACATAAGTTTTGTTTTTTTCAAGTTTGAAAAATCAGAAATTAAGTTGAATTTCTGAGAAATCAGAAACGAAGCAGAAGATTTCCATTAGTTAGATACGGTGCATGACTCTAAATACTACAATAGCCATGAGCCTCAGCTGCCATTGCTATGTAGAAGAGGCCAAACAGAGCGTTAGCAAATTCAGAACGCTTTTTGTTTTTACAACTAGGAAGAAAACACACCATCATATCTGCTGGATTCATCCAAAATTCACTCAGAATCAAAAATGACCTGATTTTAACTGCTGAATACATTATGAGCTTTCCACAAAGCATAATTTCATATTTTCCACTCGCCGTTAGCAACCACAAAAGTGTTAGTATGTTTCTTACAGAAATGCTTCCTTAGGTTTTTGTGCACAGTGGCTTGTACCTTTGACTTGTTTTAAACGATATTTTCTTTCAGTTGCTCATCTTTTCTACTGATGATTCATGAGAGTTTCATGTCCATCCAAGGCTTGGAAGAGCTCCAACTGCCAGTCACCTACTATTATCTATGCACAAAATGAACGGGACTTTCATTTCTGGAACATTGGATACCTGAAATAACCCCTCTCGCTTTGAGGCCCAACAGTAAAATATAATTTTCCCTTGGGGGGCCCAAATGTCTTTTGGTGGAGAGCCAGATTTGGCCCATGGGGTCCTATTTGCTGCTTCCTAGCCTACAGTGCTATTTCAAAATGGTATACTCTGAATTATAAATCCACTGGTTTAAATCTTCAACTGGACAACACATTAATCGCTATCAGCTCTGTGTTCCTCAGTGTCGTCATATGGTATCATTCTGTATTTGCAGGTTCTCAACCTCTCCAGTGGGTGTTCTCCAGTTGAGGATTAAGTGAGAAGTCCCTGATCAACCAGCTTGGAGACCGGTCTGGAAATGACTAGGTTAATTGAAAGGTTCAATTTAATTGAATTTGCCAGACATGTATCAGTCCAAATACATGTGTTTTGGGTTATCCATTATATTGTAAGACCTTATAACACAGCTACAGCCAGTGGTCTGGCAATGTCATTGATGAATTAGCTTGAGACAGATGTCATTTCAAAAAGGCTGTATTACAGATTTTTGACAGTTGACTCGCAAACCATTTACGCATTAACATTGGCAGCAACAGCAAATTTCTCTATAACTATCCACCAGAATTATTTCTGAATATATATATATATATATGGGACAAGAAATAGGTGACGCAGTTGCATAATCATGCATCATTTTATGTCTGAATGACTTGGTGTTGATGGCATTTGGGAGTTTGGGGAAACAGCAAATTGCATAGGATAAACTGATTATTGAGTGGTTGTTTTAAGACCTAATCATGTTCTAGATCTAATAGCAGAAACTGTGCCTGCAAAATGAAGTCTAGCAAGTCTGCAAAGTGCAAAATCGCTTCTGGTGTCAAATAGATTTCTGAGTACAGACTGAATAGCATCAAATATTGAAAACTATCAAGTGTCAAATTCTTGGTCAGATTCTGTTTTGTTTACTTCATTCATTGATTGTTCATTGATTACATCTATCATAAACTACACCATAATCTTTCTCATTTTTGTCTGTTTTAGGCAAATATCAGCTACACAACATCAAACCCTGATGTACTGAGAAGTTTGACATATTTTAGTAAATAAAAAAAAACTGTTTGTAGAAAAACCCGTTTATGTACTACTGAAAATAGCATCACATTGGTTTTGTATCAAAACTCAGGCACAGTATAAGCTCTGGGTATTGAACATTTTCAAATGATACCCATTACCCAGCCCTAGTACCACTGTTGAAACTTTTGAGAATCCACTTTGTCCCTTTGCTACTTTAAAGTTTGCATTTATTTGCAAATAATCACAATTATTTGCACTTTGGGGTCATACAGTGTACTTTTGACCCACTATCAATGTCAGTCTGTCTGTCCATCAACCGCTTTGGTCCAGAGCAAACTTGCCAGATCGCCATAACATTTTGAATGGATATTCATGGCGCCCAGATGATGATACTCTGTGACCCCCTGACCTTTGCCTAGTGCAACTGTCATCTTGACTAATAGATAGGTATCTCTAAAAACTGATGGTCAATTTGCTGTTAAGTGGTATCACAGTGGAAGTTTGTATCCTTGACTTAACCTAGCTATGGAAATAAAAATTGAGGAATTCCTACCAAATTAGCCAAATACAGTAACTTTAGTATAGGTTGTTTGTTAAAGGTAATTGTGTGATGAAGACTTTCCTCATATTTCCAGATTTATCTGAAATTGCCAAACAACAAAGCAACGTTGTATGAAAGAAGAAGGGATGGTGCTTTACCCAGTTATGCAATGTAACTAAGAACTCAAGTACTGTACTTGAGTACAAATGTGAGGTGTCTTGAGGATTTCCACTTCATGCCACTTTCTACTTCTACTCCTCTACATTTCGGAGGGCAATATTCTATTTTTTACTCCACTACAATTATTTGACAGCTTTACTAGTTACATATTGAGATTTGACATGAACACGTTTTAAAACATGATGCATTGTAAAAAATTTAACTACCCAACAGTAAATGAAAATTGAGCTTAAACAATTAATCAATTAATCAATTAGTTGAATAATCAAAAAATGAATTAATGGTTGAAGTCACATTTCATGGTTTTAGCTTCTCAAATTCGTTGTCTTAAATTACAGTAAACTGAGTCATTTTGAGGTTTGGACTGTTGGTCGGACAACACAAGACATTTGAAGGTATCACTTTGAGCTCTGTTTAATTGTGACTATAATATAGAATAAATGGATTCATCAATAAAATAACCAGCAGATTAATCCATAATGAAAATAATTAGTTACAGCCCAAAATAAAATAGTTAAAAATTAGCTTCACCTCAACCAACTACAAGAGAAAAATGCTGCTTATATAAATGCTGCTTATATGTCACAAATGTCCAGGCTGCAAAATGGACGTAAAAAACAAAAGAAAACAAAGGAAAACTAATAGCTAATAAAACAACAAATAAATGTTACCTCGTTGACAGCAAGAACTTAGATGCATCAAGAGTAGCAGGAAAATACCTAAAGCACAGAAATAGTAAGGGATATTTGTGCATGTTAAGAAATAAATGTCTTCCTTTGCTAAACAAATAGCAGAGTTATTAGTTTGCTCGTTTGGCATCTTGGATCCAAACTCCAGTTGACGTGGCATTAGACTAACAATGTAACCTGCTAAATTAGAATCTGAGGGATGTTTGCATCTCATGTGATCTGATCTTTACAGGCAATGTAATGTAAACTTAAGTAAGACGAGACAAAACATGATTTATATTATTGATCCCAATTTGTAATATCTTTACATGTTGTCTCTTCTCTCTTTCTTCCTATTTGACTTCCTCATACATTATTAATGAGCCTTTCAGAGCATTGATGGAAGAGTTTGACCAGTGTACTTACCAACAGTTACATGTACAGTGTACTTGTATGTGTATGGTAGCTTAGCCTATAGGCAGTATACTCTTTCAATATTATGGCTTTAGATTTGCTATAGAGACCAAACTGGCAGTTTAATTAAAATCACTGAAAACTCACAATTGCTGTATCTTGAAATAAAGTCATCAGTGTGGTGTTAGGTATACTACTAATGTATTTTGGGAGGTGAGAGGAGCTTTCTGACTCAATTCTGAAGGCTGTAAAGTTGGAGGAGCCAGTCTAAAATATTAATGGGATGCAAGAAACTCAGCTAACCATGTCCATCATATTTTCCAGTTCCAGTTAAATAAAACACATCAAATAAAACCACCTTCCTCAGTATTCTTTGTTTAGTTAGTTTGATTGCTTTTAGTGGAACACTGCGTGGTTGGAGAAGATATTTTTAACTATGTCAGTTTCATGCAATAAGCTAATAACACTAACAATTACTGCTCAAAGCAATGTGAAAAGCTTGATAATTGGGATAAACAACACCCTGGGACAAATAATATGACAATATATCAACACACATTCTTGCAATATTTTTACTGCTGTTTTCTATTCAGACTGTGGACTTTACAGAGTAATTTGCTATTTTCTCAAGCAGTTTTAAAAAAAAAAAGTAATAGTAGCAGATATTCAGACATCGTAACTCTGATCCTCCTCTGCTCTCTGAAGCCTTTTGTCAGTTTATGATTTTTACATTTGTATGATGGAGCACATGATTGTATTGTGAATTACCCTCTGATTTTCATCCTTACAACTTCCAACAGTCCAGAAATCAATTGCATAATAAAATGTGTGTAAATTAGAGGAAAAGAAAGTGGCTAATCAGTGTTACTATAGATATAAGATAATGTAGTGCGATGGTCTGGCACTTTCTGTTTTCAGAAAGCAGATTCATCTTGATTTATCTTTGAAAGCCTATATGACTGCCCCATTGGACTTTATGTAACCACAGAGTGCAAGCTGCAGTAGATAGTTACTCATAACTAAAGCAAACACTGAGATTGTTCTACACATTGTTATGAAGGAAGGTAAACAAAATGTTAATAAGATCTGTGAATAATAATTAATAATAAATTATACATCTCATGCGCAATGTATGTAGTCAGCAAATGTGGATGCCAAACCTTGCAATGTGTTATTTGAACTGACTTTTATACTCACCAGCTCAAATGTCAGGTTGTTTATATCCTCTTCAATAATACATTCAAGGTATTTTGACAGGTGACACATTGATAACAAAAGTTTATCTAAGCACAGGTTACAGTTTGCCATTGTCACCAATGCATACTTGTTTTAAGCTAATATACTGTAGGTTATTTCAGGTTATATTATTGATCCTGGCAAAAATTTAATTTTAATGCATCCTAATGTTAATTGGGAGATCTGTGAAAGAACATTTATGTTCACCGATACAGATTGTGCTACAACTTGTATGTTGAAAACTGTCATCCCAGTTACATATTTGTCTCAGTTAATTAGAGATTTTATTTTTTTTTTAAGTATAGTGTAGAGAAGAAACAACAGAAGACACGGTGTAGGCCTACACAGCATACCAATGAATCATGTAGGCCTATTGATATAGGCTACACAAATCACACAATTTGTGGATAGGGGTTAACCTGTTGATAAAATAAGAAGGTGTGTGTAAATATAGTGCTAGAAAATGTTTCCCAGCATAAATTAATGTTATTCTGTTTGAAAGACAAACTCGACCTGAATATGTTTTCCTTCCTCGCTACTTTATTTTAATAATATCTTCTCTCAGTTAGCGAGCTAATCACTCTTCTTCGAAACGGTCTACTTTTTTTTCATCTGCTTGGTGAGCGCGTCTATTCCTCTGCAGGGGTGGCTAACATAAAATTATTTATTAAAAGTGACCCACAACTTGATGTTTACCCTTCACAGTGCGGCCATTTAAACCTACTGTTTGTAAATCACACAATTCGTCCGGTTTTGGATGACTGAAAAGGCACGATAGTCTTCATTACGGGCTATTTTGTTGCCTGCCGCGCGCCGCGCACCCCTCAGCTCTGCCGCGGTGGGAGCGGCTGGAATAACCTTGGTGTGAGCCAGTTGAGCGGCTGGAGAGAAGAGCGAGAGAGGCTGAACGGTACGGCGGCGGAAGATCAGCGATCGCTGGCGTGAACATGGCGGAGACCGTACGCTCGCTCTTCGACTACCGGGAGACCCACAGCCTGGACAGCGACGGAGAAGGCCTTAAACCGGCACCGCCACTGCGGGGGTGAGGGAGTCAATTAACCATCACATATAGAGTAGTGAAAAACTGTTTCATGATAGTGTTTTCCTCCCCAATGACAGCGAGACTCCGGTGGGTGTGTGCGCGCATGTATGTGTGAGGGTGTTTTTGATGGATCTAAAGTTGTAAACAAACGTTATTTTCAAGTTTGCCAGTGAGCAAAAGCCCAGTTGAAGGAAATTACGTGAGAAACTGGCTTGTTTGTATCATGCTAGCTTGTTTTTTTAACGTTAATTCCACCTTACAAAGCAGCTCCAAAGAGTGGTGTGCGCGCGTGCGCGGGTTTGCGTCCGTGCGCACTCTCGTCTGACACTGAATTCACCTATTGAATGTGTGTTTTTTGAGTGACAGGGTAAAGGTAATTTAACAAATACACATTATCTCAACAACAAAAACCTGTCACGTACCTTGAATTTGCTACTTTTTTCAGGTAAACCCGAAAAGCTGGAGTTTAATAACAATGTGTTTTGTCTTGAACTATAAATAACAAAAGTTTTCAGGAACATAACTCACAATGCAACTGTTAAATTTCACAAAGTTATAAAAATGTTGGAATTAATATACTGGCTGAGCTTCCCTGAGTGTGTCTCTCTATGTAAGTGCGCGCTCGCGCCTGCGTGTAGTGAGCGCGCGCATGTGTGTGGTTGTGTGAGAGTGGGAGAGAAAGGCACACACACAGGGAGGGGGAGAGAGCGTGAGAGAGAAAGGAGCAGCTCTCTGTGTGTGTGTGTGTGTGTGTGTGTGTGTGTGTGAGAGAGGGAGGGAGGGAGGGGAGTGGTGTGTATGCGTGAGTGTGTCTGCATATGTGTGTGTGTGCTAGAGCAGAGGAAGGAGGAGGGTGTGTGTGTGTGTGTGAGTGTGTGAGTGAGAGAGGGATGGGAGGGGGAAAGAGTGTGTGCGTGACAGAGACAGACACTGTGAGTGAGAGAGAGAGATGGGGAGAGGGAGGGGGAGCACAGTGTGTAAGGAGTGTGTGACAAAGAGAACAGGAGTGTGTGTGTGCGTGTGTAGTATTGAGTGAGTGAGTGAGTGAGTGTGTGTGGTTCTGTGAGTTTGTGTGTGGTTGAGAGAATGAGCAAGTGTGTGTGTGTGTTGGGAAGACAGGGTGTGTTTGAGAGAAGGGAAAATGTGTTTTTAAATGTGTTTTTCAGTGTGTGTGTTTGCACGCATGCCTGTTATTGTGTTCATGAGTGTGTGTGTGTGTGTGTGTGTGTGAGAGAGAGAAACAGGAAAAGAGAAACTAATAGTGTGTGTGTGGAAAAAGAGTGGCGAATAAAGGTATGTTTACTGTGTGGTAGAAGAGAGGGAGAAATTATTGTGAGAGACTGTGAAGGACGTGTGTGTGTGTGTGTGTGTGTGTGTGTGTGTGTGTGTGTGTGTGTGTGTGTGTGTGTGTATGTACGTGAGAAGGAGCATATAAAAAGTGTGTGTGTGAGAGAGAGAGAGATAGAGGGGAAGTGTGTTAGAGGCACAGGGAAGGGGAGGGGAGAGTGTGTTTGCACATACGTGTGTGTTAGGAGAGTGGGGGAGGGAATGTGTTTGTTTGTGTGTGTGTGTGTGTGTGTGTGTGTAAGAGAGGGAGAGAGTGAGAGGGATGGGAGGTGTGTATCTGTGTGAGCATGAAGGACTGTGTTTATGTGTTACCAAGTGGTGTGTGGGTTTCAGTGTGTTAAAAGGGAATAATAATCAAATGCATGATTGGTAGAGAGAAATAGAGAGAGTGTGTGTGTGTGATGTTTTGGATTGTGTTAATTGTGTGTGTGTGTGTGTGTGTGTGTGTGTGTGTGTGTGTGTGTCGAAAAAGTGAAGAAATTATTTTTTGGGGGGAGAGATGGTACTGTAGAAACAATGCAGAAAGTGGTAAAGGAAGGGTGTGTGTCTGTCGCAGAAAGTGGTAAAGGAAGGGTGTGTGTCTGTCTTTAAGAAACTGAGAGATGTGTGTGTTTGTGACGAACAGAGAAGGGGAGGCTGTGTGTGTGTGTGTGTGTGTGTGTGTGTGTATAACAGAGTGTGTATGTGTCTCACAGAGAAGAGAGAGCAACAGAAGATGGAGGGTGTGTGTTGCAGGGAGACAGAGAGAGAGAGAGAGAGTGAGTGTGTGTATGTGTTTAAGAGAGAGTGAGAGAGGAAAAGAGAAGGGAGTGTGTGACAGAGGGTGAGGATGTGTGTGAGTGTGTGTGTGTGCAAGCTTTTGAAACAGAAGGGGAGGGTGAGTGTGTGTGTGTCTTGCAAACTGAAAAAGAAGGCTTGGTAGCTAGTGCATATGCTGTGTGCGTGTGTTTCTTTGTGTGTGTGTGTGTATCTTTTCCGTGTTTGTGTATTTGTTCTGGAAGGAGAGGTGTGTGTATGTCTGTCTGTCTCTGTCTGTGTGTGTGTGTGTGTGTGTGTGTGTGTGTGTGAGTGTGTGTTTGTTCTGCAGTCAGTAAGAGAGGGAGGGGTGTGTGTCAAGGGGGAGACAGACACAAGGTTTGTGTGAGTGTGTGTGAGTGTGTGTGTGGCTCCTAGACAAGGGCAGTGTGTTTGTGTGTGTCATACAGAGGGAAGGAGAGAGTGTTTATGCATCTACTTTGTTTATGAAAGAGGAAAGGACAGTGTGTGTGTATGTGTACGCATGCTCAAAGGAAAAGTATGTTTGTGTGTATGTGCACACTGTGTGTGGGTGGTATGGTATATGTGAGAAGGGGTGTGTGTGTGTGTGTGTGTGTGTGGCACACTGTGTGTGGGTGGTATGGTATATGTGAGAAGGGGTGTGTGTGTGTGTGTGTGTGTTTGTATCTGTTTTATTATTGAGGATTGTGTGTTAGAGAGAGAGAACGTTCTGCATGAAGGACGTAGTGTACGTGAGGCTTATTGAGTGAGTTTGTGCATGTGTCGTGTGTGTGAGTGATTATGTTTGTGTGTAATCTAAACGTATGTAGTAGAAACAGGTGTGTGTGTGTGTGTGTGTGTGTGTGTGTGTGTGTGTGTGTTTGTATCCGCAAGCACACATAATATTTGCTTGTCTGTGGCTGAGAATAATGTGTTTGATGGAACATGTGTGTGCGTGTGTGTGCGCAATACAGTGGAGGAGAGAATATATTGTGGCAGATATGCATGAGTCTGTGAATCTGTAATGTTCAGATTGTATGCGTGCGTGCTTGCCTTTGTGTGTGTGTAAGAGAGGGAAAAAGTGTGTGTGTGTCAGAGATGGAACATGAGACTGTGGGTTTGGTTATGTGAGAGAGAGAGAGAGAGAGAGAGTGTGTGATGTGTGTGTGTGTGTGTGTGTGCACTTGAGTGAGCTTTCCTATGTGTGTGCGCATGTGAGCTTTAGAGAGAGGGGGAGGGGTGTGTGTGTGCGTGCATGTGAGCTTGGCGAGAGAGAGGATATTTGTGTGTACTCTGTGTGTATGTGTGTGTGTGTGTGTGAGTGTGTTTGCGTGCCTGTAAGCCTGACAGGGAGGGGTGTGTGTGTGTGTGTGTGTGTGT
>LKNJ01006100.1:3038-19234 GCA_002120245.1 Maccullochella peelii | reverse complement strand
TGTGTGTGTGTGTGTGTGTGTGGTGTGGGGGATGGGTGGGATCCTGCAGTCCTCGTTTCCGCAGACATAATCTGTCCCAGTTGCTGCACACCTCTTACAGTTTACAATAAGCTCTCTCTCTCTCTCTCTCTCGCTCTCTCTCTCTCTCTCTCTACCCCTCCCCCACTCCTCTCTCTCTTTCTCTCTCTCTCCTCTTGTGTAGAGATGATTCCATCTGAGTAGCAAGGCGGAGAGATGGACATAATGAGCAGTAAGACAAGAGGAGTCAAACAGAGAGGACCAACAATAATAAAGTGAGTTTAGATATGACTTTTGGTGAAATTACCTTGCAAGACCACACTGCTTACTATGTGTTGGACATTTCTAGGGTGCTATATGTGTGTATCTATTTCTAAATCAGCAGTAAGCAACACTATAGGCCACAGCACATCTTACTAGAAATAGGGCCTTATTTAACTGAGTTTAAAGGGCCACCACCAAAACAGTGGTTTTGTAGGCTTAGCCTATTTACAGCATATAATATGTACTTCACATAACAGTTTACCGTACTAATGTTTAGGAATCTTAACATATTTTTTCTACTCCGTTCCAGGAAGTCATTGGTTCCCACTGATTTCTGTAAAACATAAAAATCTATTAGTGCACTCTTGAATCTCGCTTATGTTGTGTAATCTGTAACAGTAAACACCAAGTCTGCAGTCATTTTTGTCAAAGATGCATTATTGTTGTGCGGTAATGCAAAACTAAACAGCATTACCTAACAATAATGTGACACTGACAAAAATGAATGCCAACTTGATGGAAGACAATGGCTTCTTAGAATGGCAGGAAAAATACATGAAAAATCTACAACTGTGAAGCATGCATTTCAATAATGTAAGTATGCATGTAATGCAAAGTACACGCTTTGTACTCAAAGAGTTATAACTTGCAAATACACTGGTATGATCTGTTAAAGCCAAACAAAAAGTAAAATTCAGTTTTGCTAAGAAATCAGAATGTTTATATAATATACAGTATGTATATGTATGTAGGTGTTTGTTTTGATGTTTGTAAAATAAAAATTGTGAAACATAAATCTATATCTATGTATTTTTCTGCAGTGACAGCGCCACCTACATTGGTGTTTTCCAGGAGGCGAGAATATTTTGGTACCCCTGATGATGTCGGTACTGCATTCGATTGGTGACTGAGCCGGTGTTAAAAAAATGTGGCATCGCGGTTTAATGGTTATTAGTTAACCCTATGTGGACTTGTTGTAAAAAGGGGACAAAATGTCTTATAGCAACATTCACAGGATATACAGCATGACTTTCTCTAGTCAGTAGCACACCACTGAAGTTGAAAGCATATCTTATGAGATCTTTATGAATACACTAGTGGATGCATGTCGTGGTCACTCGTAAATGGCATTTTCAAATCAAGCTGGCTTTGTGGGGACATAGTCATCCACTTAATTATGTAAATTTGCTGACAATTTCACATGTTGTATGGTCTCCTTTAGTAGCCACTCATGTTCGGGATTCCAAATAGCGTGTGAGCACTGTGGTTCCTTCCGTAGCAGTCCTGTTGTGTTTGAAAACAGCCATTACAGAACATTTACATCACAGAGACCTGTATTTGAAAGCCCAAAAGCAATTACTTTTACAGACAGACGAAGCCAACAATGTTACATATTCCATGTATAAAAGGGCTTTAGTTAGATGGATTGAGATTCACACATTTGAACTGCTCCCCCATACTATTTGATATTCACCCTAAGGTTCATGGTCATGTCTTCCCTGCATCAGAAAGCTTTCTGTTTCTGTGTGCTCTCCATTCTAAGGGCTTTTCACCTTTTATGTCTTTCAGCTGAGGCATTGCCTTAACACAAAGAACACCTTCAGTTCTGTCAATTGGGATGTGAAAACGTAGAAACTTTTACAAACTTTTACTTTTACATAGGCCATTCTACATGGTTGAAAATCAATGGAAGACCTGTATTGAAAACAGTTTCTTAATACAAAGATTAATTTCTTGGAGGAAGAATTCACCCACAGTGAAATACAATTAGATGTCATCAGTCTGTTGACTGCAGTTCAAAAGTTCTGTTGTTCTGAAGAGTTTCAGTGATTTTGGGGGTATTTCCACTATACCCACCATACCGAATTCCATTATCCAATATATATAATTATACATATACAATTCTGTTTATGCTTTTTCCAGATTTTTCCTTCAGTTAAACACAAGGTCTTGTGGCTGCATCACATTCTAACGTACTGAGAGTACACTTGGTTCATAATTTGCAAGTCAAATTACATGTAGACATCTAAGTCGGTTGTTTCAAATGTTGCTGAAACAACTGGGACCTCTTTGCTACTGAAGGCTTGACACCTCAATGTAACATTCACTGTTGTTTTACATGCTGCTGACAAATTCCATTGTCCCTGTGCTGGAAATATCATGACGCAACCCAACATGGTCTACTTTTGACCAGTTACCCTTGAAAATACACTTTTCATGGGTATGGATCACTAAATAAAATTCCTAAAGGAATGCAAAGTACAGTTATAGCAGTGAGTTTTTTTATGGGCGTTTTTTTTTCCTGTAGGTACTGTCCACCAAATTATATTGCCACTCAATGATTTAAATATGAATGCGCTATTGTCTTGTCCTGTTTGTCTGAGTCATTATTGGATGACAGCCATGTTTGGATAGTTTGAAAAGCAGCATGATGGAAGCTACCCTTGACAATTCCTCTTAAGGTTAGTGTCTGAATATATAATTATAAAATGTATTGATATACTGATAAGTTATATATATATAAAATACTATATACTATACATTCTATATACAACATTACACAGACTTTTGCAGAGAAGCTGCCACTGTGGCCACAAGAAGAAATTGTAGAATAATAGCACACTGAATTTCCTGTCATTTGTATTGATGTATTGAGAGAGCTGGATACAGAGCCGTCGCTCAACCTTGCTGCCAATTTGTCCCCAGTGGCCACTTGCGGTAATATAACGAAAAAGTTACAGTGGCAATATATACAATGGCATTTCCCCCATAGATCACCATTATAAAAAGAGACATCTGTAAAACTGTTGACAGGTCACCTGGAACTGCAAACAAGGTCGGTTATTACTCTTTGTAGTATGAATTTTAAAAGTTGGAGAAACACTAATGCGCATGTGCAGTGAGCCACACAATGAAGTTACATGTGTGGATTTTGTACCTAAAGTACCTAAATGTACCTAAAGTTTTCTAACATTAGCCACTGTAAGCCACTGGTCATACCAGACCAAGTAAGGCTGTAGTGGTAAAACCCCTGGGTGCATTGAATTGAACAGGGTTTTATTGCTCATAAGTGTAACATTTCATTAGTAAGAGGAGGAATGTGTTATTTTTGACTTGAAGAGTTACACAGTCTCGCTTTAAGAAATCCAAAATGCAGCAAGAAGCTGAGGCCTGACATACATTCATGACATGCTATAGATTCATATGAGATAAGTACATCAGTGTCCAAAACATAAAGGATTATTGTAAATTTGTGAACGTCAGCTGTAGTTACATGGGGGGGGATGTTGACTGTGTGACTGAGAGAGCAACAATATAATTTTACAGCTCAGTGATAGAGGTCTTGTTAACACATAAACACTTCCTGCATTGGCCGTCTGTTAAACTGAATACATTTAAATCATCTCCGGGCATCTCACTTGTTTCTTAGCAGTGTTTTGTGCTTTGAAGAACTCTTAACAATGATAGCACATAAATGGCAGCCCACATCACTGTGTGATTGTTGTCAAAAGTCAAAAGACTGCTTCAAATGGCATTTCACATTATAGAAGAAAGGGTCTGTGGGCTCTTGGCAGTTCTATGAGGAGGAGTTGTTTTGTAAGTGAGAATTAAAATAAACTGAACTTTAAAACCCCAAGTCACTGACCTTTCCATACACTGTCAGTGGCTTTACAGTAGGCGGTCGGCATCTTCACAGTCTTGTCATCATTTCCAGAATAGATACTAACGAAAAGATATAACTCTGTGAGAAAATTCAGACATCAGACAATGAATATTGAATACTAAATGTGTCAGTCATGTTTTTTTTATACCTTGATCTTCATACTAAAAGCTCTCTGAACACTGTCCTCTTACTATCCAGCCACCATAGTCCAGATGATAGAAGTGGATAAAATGTCGATACATTCATCATCTTGACTTAAGTTAAGCAATAAAGCAATAATCTTAACAAGCAGCAGCAAGTACTTGGCAGTCTTTTTTTTAACCCTGAGTTTCGCCTCTCAGGCGACATACACGTGGCCCTACCTTATTGGTAAAGGCTGTTGGGGTTGTTGTATGCAGCCTGAAAAGAATACCTACAGATGCTACTCAGGGCTGAGTAAGAGGAATTACCAACTTTGTTTCCCCCCCTGCATGTAGTCTTTTTGCTAAGCTAAGATAACCACCTTCTGGCTGTAATTTCATACTTAACACACAATGCTTTTTGGTGAGAAACATTGACTGTAAAAATAATTGTGTCTTTATAGACAACTCCACAAGGTACCTTTAAGCCTTGATTCACCTATTTATTATCTCAAGGTTACATCTCACAGGGGTCCATATTACTGCTGGAGTCATATATAAATCCATATTTTACCCCAGGGCTAGAAACAGCAGAGAGGGTTTAAAAACAAAGTAAAACACTACTGAAAAATGGAATTGTGGACTGAGATTAACGCACTTAAAGAGTCTGCTTGATGCTCCTGCAGACCCTTCAGGAGGACATACAGCATGTGGTACGAGCTGTCACACACAGCCTCTCACTCCACTTTTGTCAAAGTGTTCCCCACAGAACAGGCCTATTTATAGAAGTCAATCATAATCTGGCATATGACATGACTTGGATGTGTTAAATGGCACCCAGAGCTGGTGCATTTCAGGATACAGGAGCATTTTTGATAATCGGTTTATTGTTTGTCATTTATCAAATGTGACTATTTGATTTTTCCCACTGTTTTATATTATAATGTCATCTTGGGCTCTGGGAAGTGATGGGTGATTTAAAATTGACAGATTAATCAATATGGGAATAAATGGTAGTTGGTCTAATTTTAATGGCCAAAGCATAGAGTTGTGAATTGGGAGGAGCTATTTTGGTTGCCCCTGGTTCCCTTGTCTGTCCCTTAGACAATGTGAGGTGAGTCACAGTTGGAGCACTTCTATGGCTTGGATAGGCATGAACCTCTCCTAGTTGAAGCATCAGAACAAAAGATATACAACTGTGTTAGAAAATATCTGGTTAAGTGATAACAAGTCAAAAGCACACGCTGGTACATACAAACATAAGATGAAAAGTTAACTATTACTCACACGGTGCATTTTGGTAAAAAAACAACAAAAAACATACAATTATAGAGCTTACAATTCCATTATGTGTGTAATGGCAGGTGAAAGCTAAAAATGACACTGTTAAATTCCCATGTTTCTCTGTTGAAGAGCATTGAGTATATCATTAAAAAGACATTTGAAATGGGAATTCAGAGTGAGAGAAAAATACTTCCTAAATCAATGACTCTTGACACTTCGCAACCACATTAAG
This sequence comes from Maccullochella peelii, assembly GCA_002120245.1. Taxonomy (NCBI): domain Eukaryota; kingdom Metazoa; phylum Chordata; class Actinopteri; order Centrarchiformes; family Percichthyidae; genus Maccullochella; species Maccullochella peelii. The sequence goes on along the minus strand of LKNJ01006100.1, from coordinate 13,653 downwards.
GCTACAGCCACTAGTGACTCTGTGAGGCTGTACTTAGGTGCAGTAATACTTTGAGCTAAATGCTAATATCAGCATGCTAACATGCTAGCAATGAGTATGTTAACATGCTGATGTTTAGCAGGTATAATGTTTAACAAGTATATCATCTCAGTTTAGCCTGTTAGCGTGCTAACATTTGCTAATTAGCACTAAAAAGAAAGTACAGCTGAACCTGATGAAAATGTCGTTAGTTTTGCAAGTATCATAAAGTATTGGACAAATCGAAATTTTGACCTGATTTGACCTAAAAGATAAGGGATCACCAAAGTTATTACAAATCATCATGTGGGGAACATGAACGTATGAACCAAATTTTGTTCCAATCCATCCCATATTTGTCGAGATATTCCAGTCTGGGCCAAACTTGTGGACCTTGGTTTGTAGTATTTATATACCACAACCTCTAGTGAACATATCTCCAAGATTTTAGTATCTCTTTTCTCTGTTATTGGGAATTATTGGTGTTTGGAGTTTCAGCAGAAGACAACTTCTCATTTTAAGCAGCCAAAATCACCAGTACTGACACTGGGTAGATTTTATACCTCAAGTTTGTTTGCACACTCTGGGATTTATTACTGGTGTTTACCCCTCCTCCCTCTAAGATCACTTCTTTCATCTCCCTTTCACTCTGTCTGAGTTGGATTTCCTAGTTGTAAACGTTAATATGTAACAAGGTGAGCTGGGATCGATGAGGATATTAAACCGACTAACCTCTCTTTGTCTTATCAGCCTGATGAGGCAGAACACACCGTGCCACTCTCTTTCTCATTCGTACACACACACACACACACACACACAAGCATACATAAGGGATACAAGTCATTTCTTTCAGTTTTTCTTCTCCCCTTCGCACACCCACATAAAAGCCCACACACACAATCATGCAAAATCTGTCTCCATCTCTGCCATGCTAAATAATTTAATCACTTAACCATGCTATTCCAGTCCTCCACCATGGAGAGTAAATTATAGCTCCGTAGGTAGAGACAGCCATTACTGTAAGGCCTTATGAAGACATATTATGGAGCCATGCTTTGTTGAGACCTTGTCATTGTCAAAGCACTAAATATGCCAGAGGTGGAGTGAAGTATTACATGCCCTTTGAAGTGGATATAGTATAATGCTGGTATGGGTTTTTAAGGCCGAGGGTGTTATTGTTGGATGTGCAATGACTGAACAAAGTGGCCAAAGGAAGGGTGTGTGTGTGTGTGTGTTTGAATGTGTATGTATGGGTTTTCCAGTTAGCTAGAGAGAAGGGAGGAGGAGTGTATAGGGAATGGGAGGTGAGAGCATAGCTAACTGAGAGGGCCAGACATACTCACATACATAGAGCAGATAAGCAGACGGCACGTAAAATTCGGGACTGTCCTCCCCAAAAATAGGTAGTCTGTGCAGCAGTTTACTACAACCCATATTTACGTTTGTATGTACGGCGACCTCTAGTGGTCGTAGTAATTACGAGGGGAGCAAAGGCGGAAGTCTGGTCGGGCTGAAATGGAATGGATGGGTCAAAGAACACAGGACTTTCACCCAGCAGATCGCTATTTGTGTCCTGTGTGAAAGGTTGACTTTTGGTTTTAGTTACTCACGTAACTTAACTTACTAAACTTAACTTACTAACATAGTTATTTTAACCCAAAGCATGATCTTTTCCTAAACCTAACCAAGTAGTTTTGGTGCCTAAACCTAACCAAACTGCGACCGCTTCACAACATTATTGTTGTTACCATGACAACAAAGGTCCAGTACACCTAAATATATCGTTTTGGAAGTCATTGGCAAACAACCTATTCTGTCGTTTTTGGAGTCATATCTCCTGCCACCAGTAGGGGGCGCTAATTTATGAAATGCTCCTGTGGTTCGTATTAGAGGTTAGGAACAAACGACGTGGTTGTATGGGTTGGAGGACTTGTACAATCCACACACGTACAGACTGCACGGTCATAAACTATAGGCTGCATGCAAACGTCCACACAAAGTCCATGCGAACCCTTATGGACATAGGCAAGTGTCGACCCTTGCAGCTACGCAAACGTATAGTATATATATAATTTTAACTTTAAGCTGCACCAATCAATGTTTTTATATTAACAATGGATCAAATGACTATGTGAAAGATGAAGGGAGTTGCTTGTTGTGAGAACTGTCACCCGACTCTGCAGGTCCTTGGAGCGTTTTAGCGTCTTTTTGTTTTTACGATCCACAACTTGACTGTTTTGGTTAAGTCTCACCACTCTCATCAACATGGTTTCCAACAGCAGCAGGCTTTTCAACAAAACAATTCTGATAATTCTGATAATCTCACTATACCTGTCTAGCACCACATGGCAAACTTAGTGAATAGAGGAACATTTGGCAGTTCAAAAGCTCTAGCATATCTGTGATGAATCACCAAGTGTGTTACAGGCATTCTGTAGTTTTTTGGCCACTTGGGGGCCAACGAATCTCTGCGTGTCTGGCTGACATCCCTCAGTCGATGTCTGCACACCACCTGAAGCTCAACCTCGAAAAGACTGAGATGCTCTTCCTTCCAGGGAAGGCATCTCCCGTCCATGACCTATCCATTACCATTGAGAACTCTGTCATGTCCCTGGTTCGGACTGTAAGGAACCTGTCTGTGACACTAAATGACCAGCTGTCCGTCGCTGCCAACATCACTGCGACAACCCGCTCCTGCAGATTCATCCTCCACAATGTCAGTAGGGTACATCTATTCCTCACCCAGGAGGCGGCGCAGGTTCTGGTCCAGGCCCCAACCTGTCCACTACGCTCTGCTACTGCCAATCGGCTTGCTACTCCCTTACTAAAAGGGGGGCCCAGCTACCGCTCAACAAAACCACGACTGTTTGTGGTCCTGGCTCCACAATGGTGGAACGAACTCCCCATTGGCATCAGAACAGCAGAAACTGTTATTTAATACCTCCTGGCTGAATCGGATGATAAGAGTCCCATGTTGTGTGTTCGGAAACATGGCAGAAAGATGAAATGGCACAGTGCCATTCCTTTGTAACTAGCTGAGTACTCTTAATAAAGCTACTCCCAAGCATGATCCTGCTGGTTTGGATGTCGATTACATTTATTTTATCATTCACCTATATATCACCTCCACTTCCTGTTGTGAAGTTTTACTTGTGGAAATGTGTACATTTCAAATGCATTAGTAAAATTCTTCTTTTATTTCCCTTGTCTGACTTTGGTTTTCAAGTACTTCAAGTACAAACTTTTCATTACAAAAACAACAATCATATTTCATGTATCTTCATATTAAAACAAACAGTACACAGTGCAATAAATATACATGTGACACAATCAATGGTAGAAAGTAAGTACATAGGCCTTTTTCACAGCAGACATTTTGGCTTCTCATAGTACAGAAAGCACATTCATTCTTAAACGCCTTTTTGCGAGGGAGGACTTGCTAGCTACTGCTACTACTTACAGCTTTTGCCAGGATTGCTTAAGCTAGCAGGACGATGCGGAGTTAGGTGACCTTTCAACCTGCTTGGCAGAGTTTTTTCTTAAGAATGTGGTCACACTGTATGGATTTCACTTACACCGATTGCATTTAGATCCCAATGTGTTCTGAGTGCATTTAAACCTGTGTTAACTTAAGTTTTTTCGTATCCAGATTTGATATCCAGATACAGATGTCCTAATAAGCCCTCAAGCACTCAAGAACTATACTTAAGTATAATTTAAAGGTACTTTACTTGAGTATTCCCATTATATGCTACTTTATACTCTCAAGCCAAGGACACAAGTTAATAAGATGAACAATCACACAAAGTGAAGCTAGATTTAACAGATCACGTCAACCCTGCTATACAGTCCATGTAGGAAATATCTTTAAAATTAGATCACTTCTATATCACTTAATTGAGCTCAAGATAATGTAGATTCTGCAAATACAGAAGTATTAATAGTATGCTAGTTTTGTCATTTTATGTTCAGTAGTCAAAGAGTAATTATTTCAGGATTTTAAAATTCATCCCTGTTTGAGTCCCAGTCCTAGGTTTTAGTATTAAAATCATATTTTTCATAAGATACTTTATTAAGGTAAAAATGCATTAATAGTAGTAGTGGAGGTGGTGTTTGCTGCAGAGTGAACACAGAAGAAGAAAACACTGAGGCCGAGTGCTGCGTATAGATGGTGTGTTGTGGTTTCCCAGAAAGTCATTACCCTGACAGTGGTCTGCTTCGCCCTGAGGTGCTTCACTTCACAATCTGCCATGCTGAAGCTGTTTCTACATCAGTGTTTTTCTCTTCATTCATTCAGCAGTGATGGGCCACCACTGCTGGGATCGCTGCACTTCAGCCCAAAACAAAACAAGTGAGAACAACGTAAAATGATTGCCACCATCTGAATTACAGGGGCCCTCTTGTACAACAAACCTCCCCAGGCATGTGAAAGTACAGACACCCCCCCCCCATATAAAAGTCATTACCCATCCTCCACTCTCCTGTTACAGCCACGCTAAAGCTCACACTACACACCACCCCAGGGTTTTCTGTCTGTGTGTGTGTTTGTTTGTCTCAGCTGTGTGTGCACGTGTGTGTGCATGTTGATGAGCATATGCTTTCATTTAATGCTGCTTGCACGCATGAGTAGTTTTTTCATTGTTTATGTCTGCAGAATATGCATCTGTATGTGTCTTATGCATCTTTCTAGCAATGTCTCCGCCCCAGTCTCTCCTCATATGATGTGGTTTAAAAAACACCCCACCCCCACCTCTACCACCCCACCATCTCCAACTGATGGCTACCGCTTTCCTCCCCAGTACCACGTGGATTTGTTTCGTTTGCTACTGTCACATAAAATATAGTCACCTAATTCTAGTTACATATAACAATTTCAAAAAGATCCAGAACACTATGTTGCAATGAAAAATAAATATGTTGAAATAAATAAAGCTACCAACTGTAAAACAACTGTAATATGGTGCAATTACTTAATTACTACTACTAAACTTGAGCTACTTTTAATTTGATTGGTCAGGTACAAATGGTTTGGATCACTTGTGATAATGTGGGCTACTGTTTGTCCCGTTAGGGAGGTTAACCCCAATGAAAAGTTAGGCATCATTCCAATGCATTGATCTTTCCTTCAGTTACAACAGTTATGATTGAAATATACAGGGAATTGAGTTCAGTATGCTTGATACATTATGACGGATAACTGATGAACAACAAAACAATATTCCATTTCATATTTCTCTTGTTGAAATCAACTCTACAATACCAGACAGATGTATGGTACATGATCAGGCCGTGTCCTGCTTTATTTACATTCCCCACAGTAACTGTGTTTATATCCTTTTATTACTTTGTGATATGAGCAACAGGGGGAAGGTTTGCCTTCTTTCATTACTGAATATGGGACTATTCCATGCAGTCGGCGTATTTACATTGTTTTATTCACTGTGATACAGAGGCAGAAGGTTTGCAGTGGAAATTGTGTGTGTCTTCCTGAAAAGGAGAAGATAACTGAGCCTTTTTTCAACTTGCAACATGTTGTCATCAACAATCTTTATCAGAATGTGAAACTTGTAGGAGAAAAACAAGCAACCCAAGCTGACCAATTACAGTTCTTGCAGATTCCGCGTGGTATCAGTGTAGCAGACATTGCCCTGACTTGTAGCTACGCTTTTGAGGAGGCACAAGTCAGCTAGCTTTGGAGCATATAGCCGCCATTAACACAGTAGTATCAATCCAGCTTAAGGACAGAACACTTTATTTTTCATATATCAGTCAAATCTGGCAATATCGCATTAAATTATATTGGATTTTTCATAAAAAAGCAGCATGTTCCAACTTATGTAAGATGGCTGAGAAATCATTCCACTTTTTGGTGGAGGTGGGGTGGAGCATTTGACAGTTTGATGGAGCTCAGTCTGAAAAGCATAGGCTAAATCTATAGCTAGAACTACATTTAAAAGTATTTCCGTTCACTGCTATCCCCATTTATTTAGCCAATGACACAGTTCAAATATAAAACAAAAACAACTGCATTACATAATGTTGGTGTAACACTTAAAAATAAATACATACAACTGTATTGTACTGTATGTAAAGCTACTGACTTTTTCAGTAGCTTTCACTTCTAACAGCAAAACTAGCATGCCTACACAATCCAAAAATAGCTGTGCTTATAATATTGAGCTTAATAAAAATCATATTTCCCCAAAATATATTTTAACTTAATATTTGTAAATTGTTTTTGACGAGTTACCGCCAACCCCAGCTCGGCTACACCATCCTTTTCCATACTGCGACACCCATTTTGATGTTTATGTGACTGGAGTGTGCTTCCTGCAGCGAGGAGCTCAGGCCTACCTCATTTTCGCCTGGCAGGTCAGCTTCTCTGTGTTTCAGTCTGAAGCCGTTGGCTGCTACTGAACCGTTTGGCTCTTTTCTCTACTAGCGAGCAAACCTACAATCTAGACCAAACTGTCCATCCAGCTCATTTTTAAGGGGATTTATCATTATATATGCCCGTGTATCCAAAACACATCGGCCATTGGGGATTCCTAGCACCGGCTGGCCGGGTCTGAAGGCCGTTATAACGCTTTTTCGAGGTTTAATTAGAGCTAGAAAACAACGGTGGTGGAGGAGGAGGAGATTCCATATTAGGAGCACAGAGGAGAAGGCACCCCCCTTGTGTGATTTGGAGCTTTTGGTGAGTGTTTATCGTCTTTTTACGTTATAATTGCCGTTATAAATTATACCCCCGTGTAGAGTGATCCCACATTGATGTAAATACAAGGTTTGGGCGGGTTATTGCGCTGTTTTGAACGTTTATTTTCATATTTTCTCTTGGGGGTGGGGGATGGGCAGCGTCAGCGCGTGAGTAGGCGCGCGCGCACTGTGCATGTGTTCGTAGGGCTGTTCTCGCGGTCGGTTTGTGTTTGTGAGCGCGCCCTTCCTTCCTGCAACTACTGCTAGTTTTGAATTAAAAACACTTGAGTGATTTTTATCTCAACCACAAAGATATTATTTATAACATATATTCCATGCTTATTTTCATCAACACTGAAAATGTATGTGTTTTACTTAGCAGTTTAACTTTTTACTCAACTATTTTGTTTTATTTTTTGTACCTGTTTTGATGACTACTTGAGTGTTAAAGTAAGTTAATATTGTTTAAAAACAATATCAGCAGTTATAAATCAAAACAGAAACTGTAGTTTGAGCAATATTTGCATTTTGTCCCATAGTTGTACTGTACCAGTGTGAGGTAACGTTATTGTACTTTACAGGCCTATAGTTATTACCACATATTACAACATTACCAAATAATGTTGCTATTTAACCTTGATTGTCTGCAACATGCAGTAGATTCATAAATGTGCCAAAGTTCATTGTATATGTATCTTATTATGTTATATTATTACCTTTGTGTCAATCTTATTCTAAGCTTTCTAGAGTGCTTTTCAGCTGGTTGCTCCAAAGCCATTGGCGGTGTGGGGGGAGGGGGGAACACACACACACACACACACACACACACACACACACACCCCAGGAGGGCCACTTGCCAACCTTGTGAAGCACAACTCAATGACACAATGTACCAGTCCCAGATAAGCCTTCTGTATCTGTGCTAGGAAGGAAAAGGCTGGTAATACAGACTCTACCAGGAGTAAGGTATTTGAAGGCGGGAATTGAAATTGAAATCAAATCATTTTGTTTTTGAACTCCTGCAACTTCTTCAAATTTCTATGGAATATTTTCTATTACCCTGTTGTTGCCCACATGAGTTTTTGCCTGTGTTGTTTTGTTCAGATCAAACATTGCAGCTAATATTTAAAGTAGGTTATGTAAATAATAATGTATGAGTAAGTGTTCTGATGAGGAAGAGGTGCTGGAGCCATTATTTTATATATTTTGGTAACCCTTGGAGTGCATTATCACACATAAACCATGGCCACATAACAAAGAAAAAAAGGTTGTGTGTATGTTTTTTTATTGGTTGTAGTAATGTGTAGTCAATGGTTGCCCATAGTTACTTCGGTATGTCAGGCATCATTGACTTTACTTGATCCTTATCATCCTGCATTTAGCTGGTTGAGTATGTTTAATATATCCCATACATTTGTATTTGTTTCCGACCACACGACGAGACTATTTAATCAGTTTTTTTGGATTAGGATCACAGACTACCGTCTTAATTATTTCCTCCCACACAGGTGCACAACATGTGCATGTCAGCTGGCTGTTGGTCTTTGTGGTGCATTCTTCAAGATTCAAGTGCAACTTATAACAGAAGATGTGAGGCAACACATCCCTCGGTCTTTGTTTGTGCTTGTGCATTGAGGTTGGCTTAGTGTGTCAAGCAAGGACACCTGCCAAATGCACAGAAACAAGACGTATGTATTCTGTAGCTGTTTAATGCTAACAAAATAATTGTTCACATTGTCTTAGGTACAACTGTAGGACCCATTTAACTTAGTATATGAACAGAAACTCGAGTGTCATTTGTCAGCTTTTCACAGTGATGAAAGAAATGCTGTATGCATAAATATAGTGCGGAATGGAGGCTAGTGGAATGGAAGCTAGTACAAAAGTGGGGTGCGACTTTGGCTCTGTATTTGGGTGTCACTTTATTGGAAACATAAATCCAGCTCATTGAGACTGGAGGGGATCACTTTCCCTAGACATTTCCTCTGTTTTTGTTTTTGTGCTGTCGTGATCACAGCCTTCACCTCTTTCCCTTTTATATTACTTTATCGGTTTGATGTGGTTGTTAGTAGCTACCAGGATTATTATATTTTAAGTACTGATTTATTACTGTTGTCTGGTTTTAAAAAAAACAAAACGGGTTTGAGCCATTAATTGGTCGGTCATATGCAGCATGTGTTGGGTTCCCCTCTGCTCCACTGCAGAACCTTTTAGCAGGTATCTCATTTTTAGTAAATAACATTATAATTGTAATTATATAAAAAATAAAGTTAGAATTATAATTGCGTTGGCTAGCTATATTGTTTTTCCCCCCACCAAAAATCTTTTTCTTTTTGATGGTCTCTTTCTTTTTTCAACTCTGTAGCGATGCTCCCAGGCTGAGAGGAGAAACCCAAAAAGCCAAACTCTCCCTGTAGTACCTCCCTCTGTCATCCTTTGACATCACAATACATCAGCGAATGACTAGAAGTAAACTAGACTGCCACACCTGCTGGCTACAGCGATACATAGGACATTTACAAGTATTGTGTGGCTATCATAGACATGCCAACCTCATGCCAATAGAAATCAGCAAAGTATTTCTACAAATGCAAAACACAACTTGTCCTGGAACTGACAACTTTGTATATTGTTGGCTCCAGTGGCAGTAATGGGTACTGTTAAGAAAACTGTTACAGCAGGAGAATTATGTAAGCAACAGATGATCTTGTGTCATCAACTGGCAATGCACTTTTCTTCTACCTTTGGGCTTCCTTTCATGATGCCACAGTATTTTCATGGGTTAGTGGAAAAAGCTAGCGTGCACTTAATAAGCCATGTAAGTGGTGAAAAGCTTAGTAAAACGAATGAATTAAATTTGACCTCAATTATGGAATTCTTGAGCAGTGTTTTTCAGTCTTTTAAAGATAAACGATAGAATAGTAGAACACTTTGAATGGCCTTCGTGTACATTTTACAGTTTCCTGAGCTGATGCACTATAGAGAAGTGGTGAAGTATAGATGCATGGGAATCTGATATGGTATTTGACAGCTGTTGGCCGTGGCCACCTTTTCTTAAGCAACAAGCTTGTTGACCAACCACACATTGGCCCATTTTCCCTGACTGTACTGCAAACAAGGTTTCTATTAATGACCATTCTGTTCCTGACATCAGAATATGAAATGGGGCAATGGGGTAATTTAGGCTGAGAAGAAAGCTAGACGTGTTCATTAAAATTTTCTGTAGTGTAGCTAAGCTGTGACCAGAAGGGTCTTTGAAATATAATGTGAACACTGTTGGATTTGCTTATTTGTCCTCAATGTTGCTTTCCCAGAGCGAATGTTGAGCACAGGACACAAGAACATGGTTAGTTACAGAGCAGGCAGCTGAGTCACGTTATCTTCTCAGGACACATTGATTACTTGGCCTTATTAAATCACAGAGAAAGAGTGGTGGAGTAGTACAGTTATGTAACCAGTGCTCGTCACTGTTGTGGATTGAAGAGGGAAAGAGAAAATGGACAAAGAAGTGCGGTGAGTGAAAATGTCTTCCTTAGTTAGGTAACGGCCAGACACGAGATGGGGAGACACACAAATATGGAACAGCCCTGGATCCTGTCCATATGCAGACATGAGGAGCAATATTAGCTACAGTTTTTAATATAAATGAGCCCTACCTCCACAATTGTGACGCTTGTGTGCATTATTTTAGTGATGCCGGTAATTTGAATGATTGGCTAAATCAAATCGACTGATGGATAGAAATACAATTCTTTATATTGTAATGGTGGTGTTTGGGGGAATCACCATTCACATAAAAAAAAAATCACATAAATCATTTTTCATTAAAAACATATTTTTCAGTAAGACCTCAAAGAGTCAAGACCGGCTTGTTTATATGTTCGTCAGATCATGTTTTTTT
>LKNJ01006099.1:0-19238 GCA_002120245.1 Maccullochella peelii | reverse complement strand
TGTGCAATAAACCTTGTTTATCTTTACCCCTGAAGCAGTCTCCGTGTTTGCACTTGGGTCCCCAGCACGACCTTAACAAGGATGCTTGCTCACACGACGGCCACCAGTGTCATTAATAACAGAACTTTCTGAAAACACATAGAACCTTTAAATCAGAAACTTGTGTGAAATATTTCACCAGGATAAACATTATCATCCATATGATCAAGAATATTGAAGCCTGCAAAAAGCTCAGCTGCTGCTGACACACATGGGCTGATTACCCCTTACTTTGTGGTGTTTTTGTTGCATCATGTTTCAGATACTGTAGGTGTCCATCCTGTCCTCAGAATCAGCCCCTGTCAATACTTTCTCTGTGCAGAACGTGTGTTTGGCTCATTACGTTCTCAAGTTGATAGAGGGTTAGTTGCTGCCCTGTGTGCACAAGAGGACACCGAGGGCTCTACTTTTGTGAACTCAGCGTGCTGCAGATTTTATATTATGATGATTTTATATTACAAATAAGTGCCTTGTACCCACAAATTAATAATTGTTTAGTACGATTCATGTCACCAATACTGCATCTGCATGCATCATTAGTACAGCAATATAGCAATAGTACCAGCACTTACCCTAAGCTGCTGGTTTAGTGTGTTTAGAGTACTAGCACCTGTTTTATTCCAATTCAAGCACTGATGATACCAAATGAATAGTCAATATCATTAGGTATGATAAGGTCACTGTGATGTGGTCACTATATATATTATTGACCATCACATATCAGGATTATACTGATATACTTTGCCAATAGCATATATGAGGTCCATGTTGAGCTTCATTAACAAAATTACACATAACCTTACTTCCCTGGCCTAAAAACAGTGAAAAATCTGCCATTGTCTTTTGTTTCTAATGTAATTATTCTGTGTTCAAGTCTTTTCCATTAGCTATTAAATGCACCTGCAATGACATCACTGATTGGAATGTGGCCAGAAAAGGAACATGCCACTCACGGGTGTGTCTAAGCATTTCTTAGCTGAACTGGCCAAGGTGCCAGCCATTTTCTTGGGTGTCCCAGTGCCAAAATTATTCCAGTGCACTAGCGTCTCAGCTACACAAAATTCCAAATATGTACTCAAAAAGTAGTGAGCACCTTTGCTCACTATACTGTATACTCATGATACTTCTAGTATCACATATCAGGTGTCATATTCTAATATCTTCACTATACTACCGTATCTCCACACTTCCAGTGTGCCAGAGCAGAGTGAATACAGCTGTAACTAATCAAATCAATACCAGGTCAATTTAATTGAAGTGTGCCAGTTATCAAGTACTGACAGGAATACAGACTGATGTCAGTGTTTGCTCATTAACATACAAAATGTTAATCATTGCTAATTTCATTAGCTGTGCTTTTCATGTTATGACATCTAAGTGAAAAGGCTGTGTTAATAAGAACTATTTATACGTAATACTTTTTGGTGTTTTTTTCACTATAGCCTTTGTATGTGACATCACTATCATGTGTTATCATTGACCTATCATTGCCAACCTTGGGCTGGATTTAGCAAAGACATTCACCAGGACAGCTGAGTGAGCAAAGGATGATGAAACAATACAAATACCAGCACTTACACTAAACAGAGTAGCATTTATAGGTGTAACTTGAGAAGTAAATGACAGGGACATGTCACCACCAACTTTTAGGAAAGAACTGAATAACCCATACCAACATTTAGACCTATAGAGGCCTCAATGTTTTGATGATTTAGAGCTGTCCTCAACAAACTACAACCAAAATTCTTCATAAATACAACAATAATTATGACATACAGCACATTTTTTATTCAGGAATGCATCTTTTCTAATGTAAAACTAATGTTAAGTATCGTACAAATGAGTGAATTAAATAATAAGACTGGTGATATTCTATAGTTTCCTTATTGTCAACAAAACATCACATACCTTATTCCTCTGTGCCATAGAGCTCCACTGTTGTCCAAAAACTATTAAAATCACATCAGCGAGTCACACCTTTGCACTGGGCGACATATTCCTTCACTGCCATAAACACACACACTGTAGTTGATTTTGACTCAATCCCATAAACAGTACACTGTCCTGCTGCTGGAAATACTAACTAGAGCACTAAACTAAAATCTTCCCCAGCAAATGCACTATTTTCTCCTGTACCAGTAATTTTTGCTGAAAACTACAGCTTTTTCAGTAATTTCCTGGGGCTTGAGAGCCACAGACAGGGTATAGAATTAAATTTAAAAAATGTATTTGATCACTTTTACATGTAAGTGTCTCCTGATCGAAATAGAGGAAGTTCAGGATGATTATCTTATGCTCCTCCTTCATTCACATTTCCTTTCTCTCTCCTTCTTTCCTGCTTCCAACTCAATCAGCTGACTATGGGTGTTCACTCTTTCAGTTAAACCAACCAGATTCTGCCACAATCTGTGAGCCAATCATATCGTTGCTGTCAAACTTTGAAACTGTTCTATCTGCTGCTGTCAGCTGTCCTGCGAAATCGATGCAGCCCTCCTCCATCCCATTCACCTCCAATTCTCATCACATCCAGCACCCAGGGTTCCTTCCACTAAGCTCATCAGAAGACCCACTCCACATCACATCCATCCAGATCTTTTTCTCTTCATCCCTTCACCACCACCACCTCCCATGTCTACACACGGGAGGTGGTGGTGGTGCCTACAAACATTCAGTTCTAATGTCTCTTTGTTTTCACCACATTACAGAATTCTATTAGATTGGACATATGACGGTATTAGAATAATTAGATTATAGATATTATTAGATATACAGAAGTATTTAGTATCTTAGTAACACTTCTTTGAGAGCAATCAACATTTACAGCTACAGATGCTTTGTTCTTATGTTCCCTCACCCTTTTAGCATTCCCCTCAGACAAATATTAGTTGTACTTTTTGTTAATAATATTGGACAATGATAATATATGACTACAAGTCACTCATCAGGATAGGGAAATGGTCAACTCACCATTTTGTAAACTCTCCTCCTGCCGACTTGGAGTAAACATTGAAAAGAAGGACCATCTCTGCGTCCATCTCAACATCAGAGGAAACACTGACGTAAACGAGGGATTAAACACTGGCTACAAGCGAAATGTGAAAGAAAAACAGCATGAATCATTTGTTTAATAATTTATTCACTTTGTCAACTATTATGTGCCTTTGTTTTTCTCTGTTCATGCTCTTGGAATGCCTGTAGCTGAGGCCTTGGGGGGGGGTTAGTGTAACCAGACGAATCACTGTCCATATCTGAAGTGTTGTTGTTAGGGGTGACAATGTTTTGGTGCTGCTGCCTTGTTCTTGGTTTCATCTGTCTGTCTGATGTCTGCAGGTTGTTGTTCATGCCGCCATGCTTTCATTGTTGTTGTCGCTTTTTGCCACATTCCTCTCTTCCTTTTCTTGTTTTCCTCGTCTCATCTCCTGCTCATTCTATCAAATTTGGCGTAGTGCAGCAGCACAAAGTTTGTCGTCCTTGGAAAATGGTTATTTTTAGACCCTGCTTTCTGCAAGTAACTGAAAACTTGCTTGGCTATGTGTGTGTGTTTTGATATCTGATAAATGTACTTGTACTTTCCTCTCCAGAAAAAATAGCAGGTTGTGTAAAAGTTTATGATATATTAGGGATATAACAGAAAGAACCAGAGTTTCTGATGAGTTCTGACTTCAGTGAGAGGCTGAGGTGAACACCAACACATAAGCACTTAACCATACTCATGGTTGGTGCGACTGTTGCTAGCTAGCTTACAGCTAACATCTATACAGATGCAGCCGTCTAGAATTGCCGGCTGGTCTATTACAGGGCCCATTCAGATCCATAGCAGGTCCCTGCTGGGTCCTTGGCTGTAATGAGACACTAACAAGTTAACACTATAACACTATAAATTAATTTACAACAAGGCACGAATAATTATTTCACAAAGAATTTGTTGTAGACAGCATTTCACAAAGGAGATAGTTTCCCCTAACTCAACAACTCAAAAAGTAGGCCTATATTTCAGTTACTGTTTTACTCTAATTGTAAAATTTGAGATCACAGCACATTTTAGCGACTATAATGTTGGTAGTTGTGGACTGTGCTGTCCGGCCCTCAGGGCACTCAGTCACTGCTTTATGTCACTGAGATGGCGCACGTACAGGGGTATTAAAAGAACAGCATACATACAGACAAAAAGAAGAGAGGGATCACACCAAGTATTCTGAAATAATACTTAACAAATTCACTAAGACACAATTCTGTGGGGGTTTCCTGTGGGTGTGACAGTTAGCTCCATCACACTGTGACAACACTGTGACGTGTCTAGGATTCCCTGTGTCACTGGTTCCCTTCACTTATGTTACTTGGCTGAATAAAACATTCTCATTCACTCATTTTTGGAATTTGATCATACTAAACATTGTAAACAGGAAAGTAAGATGATAAATAATGACTAATGTGCCTTGATCACCGCTTCATTTTTTTATTTTTGTATCGCAAATCTACCAGTAACGTCACCACTCTAGTCACCAACGGACTGTGACTCACGCAAGACTGTGTCCACTTGATTACTACCCTGGCGTATGCTGGTGTCGCATCAGCTGTGAGGAGTTGATTCGTGCACAAACCGCAGTCAGTTGCCTTCTTCTTGGGGAGCGTGGACTGCAAGACAATGTCATAGATTTTTCACAAAATGTTTAGCTTTTTTTTCTCTCAAGGACAGAATTACTTGATTTTCTTTGGAAACAGCCAAAAAAACTGTTGTAATGAACAATTGATGGTTACTGACTTAAGTTTTTTTGTTTCCACATTCTGTTATTATTTCTAAGTGTCGCAGTGTTATTTCCATCTGTCACTTTGATTGCATAATGTCACTTTTCATGACTGTTTTGTTGCTGCCGATTCCAACCCCCTTACCCCTCAGCTTCACACACCACTTTGGACTCTTGAAATCACCAATAGTACAGAACAACCTAATCATGCCTTATAGAAATATCAGCTTCTGCTTACTGATTCACTCATCCATCCACTTGAGAAAGGAAACTATGGAAGAGACAATGGAGAGATAGGAGGGGAGATGAATGGCACATAGACAGAATTAGGAAGAGAGGAAGAAAGAGCAAAAGATAGGAAAGGAAAATATAAATAAAAATGGACAGAACCGTAAGTGTGTTTTGTGTATGTGTATTTCTGTAGGTTTACTGATGGGAAAAAGAAGAACCGACTTCTTTCCCGTCACTTCATTTCCTTCTTCCATCCTTCTGTCCCTTCTCATCAGGTCAGACACTGCTGACACAGCACGGCCTGTCTATCCGTCCATCTGTCCAAACCTCTTTGTCAGCACCCACCACCCCCACTATCTCTCCCTTCATCTCTCGTTCATCCTTGATTAGCTTTACTGAGGGATGAGTTCTGTCAGACACTGAAAAAGCAGACAGTGGGATGAAAAAACAAACTCAACAAGCTAAACTTAAAGAGATGCACACAAGGTTTTGGTAGACTATCATCGTACCTGATAATACTGTCAACAAATGTATTTGTATACCTAGTAGATTATTGTCTCTATATTGATGAATGTACTATCACTTTTTGAAATCCCAGAAGCAACACATTTCACTGAAAAGGTATAACTGATTCAAAAGCATATTTCAATACAGAAATCAGTAAATTCAATAGCTGAAACGTTTTTCTCCTATTTTAAGGGTCAGATTAACCTGCTAGGGAGCCCCATGACAAAATTGAGGCAGGGCCCCCTGTTTTTCACTACTCTATTTGCATTGTGTACATATGCTGTTGCCTTTAAGTACACTTCAGGTGCCAGCTTCATTGGATTTTACCCACACACCCAGAAATCTACCTGTACTGTACTTGAGATTTAAACCCATTTTCATTTAGGAATATGCAATATATAACCAAACACAAAATAATCAAAGAGGAACTCAATACAATTATTTTTTTTACTGTACACATAATCACATAGCTTCTTGTTGGCATATGATGGCATATAGGTGATTTTTCCAACAAAACACATTGTGTGTAAAAACTGCTTTTTCTGCTCAACATTAGCTTGTATGTGTTGGATTTGACAGTTTGGTTCAGCAGAATTCTCTCACCCCTCCCCAACTGTGATAGGCAAGATTCTGAGGTCTGTTACATTCGGGAAGTGTCGAGGGCAGCAAGTATGTACAAGAGCTGGTAGAGTATATAGGTCTGTAGTACTGAACAGTCTGAGCAGCCAACACATACAGCTATGGAAAGCCCTGAAGGGAAAACATGCATCAATCAGTCACCACCCGAACTGCTTAAAGCTAAATGTTGTCACACAGTGCTCCAGTGTTTATAACACTCTTTGAGGTTGTAATGCTTCCATTTATATCACTGTCAGATAAGTGTGCTGTTTTCAGAGATTAACAAGACATCAGCCGAACAGTAACGTTCATTGTGATGATTGTGAAACAGCATGGCTACAACTATGCACTGACACTCCCATGGACACACACACTTTGCAGGTATTTGATCAAAAACCAAACAACTGAACAAATTGAAAGTTTGAGGTGATGATGCAGCTTAAAAATAAAGGCATCACCAATGTCAATATAATTCAGCATGTGAGAACCATGAGTGTCTGTACCAATCCATCAAGTAGATGGTGAGATATTTCACTTGCTAATTGTAAGCTTTGACCTGATGGTGGCACTAGATGAAAAATAAGGTGATCACCAAAGTCATTAGGATTTACCTTCTGGGTACCTTGAATATCTACAGTATGCCAAATATCGTGGCAATATATCCAACAGTTCTAGATATTTCACTCACAACCAAAAATGTCAACCAAATGATGGCATTACAGGAAAAGTCAGAGGATCACCAAAGTCATTAGGAGTCATCCTCTGGAGAGCATGAATGTGAACAAAATTTCATAGCAATCCATCCAAAACTTGTCCAGCTATTTCAATCTTGAGCGAAGTGGTAGGCTGACCAACTGACTGACCTTGCCATCCCAAGAGCCATGCTGCTAGCATGGCTAAAGATGACGGAGCCTTTGATATTCAGTTAATATTGTGCTTAAGTGACTATAGTATATATAATATATAGCCTATTATTATATATACTATTTCATTTTCAGTTCATCCACCCATTAATTATTGATCTTTTCTTTATATTCAATTTAATTCTTAAATAACACACACATTCCTTATTCTGTTGCTTATATGATAATGAAAAGCTCATGTATAAAATATATTGGTGGTATTCAATAAATAATTGGCTAATTATTTTGTGGAACAAACACTTGACTGTTTTAGTCACCCTTAAAAATATCCATAATAGTATGATAGGCCAAAAATACAAATTGGATGTGTCAGCTCTCAGGAGATCCTACAATGAGCGCTGCCTGGAAAGAGTACTGACTTAGTCCAACTCCAAATATAGCAAGTCCAAGGTCTTATCAAGCACTTGACATTATTATGATGCATGAACACCTAGTATAGGTACAAGTTCCTGTTTTCACACATATTGTAGGGTAGTGTTACCTGACTGCTTGAGAACTATCTTGTTAGCTCACTAGCTCATTCACCAGCAAGGTATCCTACTCCATAGCTATTTATACCACTAACTAACTTGCATTTTAAACTCAGTATTTAACTTTGTTATTTGGAATTGCCAGTCTTTGTCTTTTGAAAACGCAGCCACATCTTAAATTTTCCAACTGTTTCTTGCTCTGGTGTGTATCCAGTGCAGCTCCACATATTTGTGTCTTGTCAGGAATCACCCATATAGGCGCCAATTGTCAAGTTTGTCAATCCCCACAGCCCCCCAGATTATGAGCAAACCAGATGAAGTCACACTGTTTTAATGGACCTCTGCCATTGGACAAACTATCATTTACTGTATAATCTGCTCTGGGTATCATGATTGGTCTTAGTTTTCTTGCTCAGTCATACAGTCTTCTTTTACTTTCCTCAATGTGCCACAGCTGACTGAAACAATGCCCTCACTCACTGTTCATTCATATGGGCTCCATTTTCAAATGTTTTAAATGTTCTATCATCCGTTTAAGCTGTTGACATTCAACTTAATTGTGAAGAACTGCCACACAATGTTCATTTCCCATTCAATCACTGTAGCCTGTATTCACAACTTAGGGCGTTTTTGCACCTAACCTGTTTGGTTCAGTTACAACAACTGCGTTTGCCCAGTTAGTGCAGTTTGTTTGGGCCGGTGCGAACACAGTAATCGCACTTGGGTGCAGACCAAAACAACCACACCGAGACCCTTTAGAAGAGGTGGTCTCGTTCTGGTTTCAAACAAACTCTGGAGCGGTTCGTTTGTGGTGGGAACGTGATCCGACCTCGATCCAACTCAATTATGCGGTATACTCCGCAAGTTTGAGCTAAACGGCTCCTGTAGCTTTGCAATCTGCGATGCGGCAGAGCCAGTAAATTGTTACTAGTGTTGGCAACTAGCCGGAGAACGAACCAGCAATGTTTCTCTCACAGAAATTTGCATTAGTTCACAACACAGGACCTTCTGCCTGTATTTACTTTCTTCTTATAGTTTGGTTTTACTGGCAGACTACAAACCAACGTAAATGGTGCATGCCGCCACCTACTGTTACCGTGTGTAACATCCCCAGACACATCTGACCAATAAGCGGAGTGAACGTTCTCACGTGGTTTGTAGTGATGCATTTTAGTTCGCTTGGATTTTTCCTCTGTGTGAAAAGAAACCGAACCAAGGGGAAAACACTCCAGGTTTACAAACTCATCAACTGATTCGGACCAGAGCAAACAAATAGATGTGAAAATGCCCTTAGATCCCTCTCTTTGTTACATAAGCTACAAGCACAATGGGAAATGGAAAATGTTGTGTTGGTAAGTTATTTAATGAGTAAGATGAAGGAAATAGGAAAAGTAAGAACATTTTGAATGTGACATAAAAAGGATAAATGGGAAAATAAAACAATTTATAAATAAATTACTTTTGTTATTCATCTCACTCCAGTCGTATGCTGTATACTTGACACTCAGCATAATGAACACTGGAGTGATTATTGTACCATGGACATCTGGGTAATTCAGCTGTCTTCATTCTCATTTCCAACGACGTACATTAATTTAACAAACTGATATTTCAACAAATTTTTAATCTTCAAGTGACATTTCAACTGCTGTCCCTGCTTACATACTAACTCACAATTAACAGTGCACACACTATCTCCAGCGCTTCAACATTAATTGAAGTTTCAGTTGCTTTAATAATTAAAAGTCAAATGATGTTCTCAATAACGGTCATCTCCTACTCTTAAAATTACAGTTCAACTGCTTTGATCTCTTGCACTTTAACTGACTGTTCAACTGCTTTTACTGCTCACTTATCAAATGACATTTCAACTGCTTTCATGGCTTGGACCTTTTGGACTTTTCTTACTAATTAGCTCACAGTTCACCTGCTTTCAAATGCTAGTTCAATTACATTAACAGTGACACTTCAAATGCCTAAACGGTTTAAATTTCAAACTAAAACTGCAAATGTTTTTAGCAATTACACTTAAACTGAATTCAGCTGCTGTCAGCTCTTACATTTCAAAGGACACCTCAGCTCCTTTCAAAGGGGAACTTGAGAGTACTAAACCATGTTGTGGCTCCACCTGATGTTCCTCAAACACCTTTCATAATTTCATTAATTCAATTCAGTTTTATTTATATAGCGCCATATCGTAACAAAGTTATCTCAGGGCACATGAATTAACATTTCATTAATTAACCCAAAATTAGATGTTTAATGTCCTCATGTTGTAACACTTGCAATATCTTATATGCTAATGAAGGCCTCCTCACTTGTTCCTCATCTCTGCCTCCACTACATTAGCCACTACCAGCATAACACACCAGAATCTCCAACTGAACTGTCTATAGCAAGAATATAAACAAACTGCATCCTATCCAGTTGGACAGTAGTGACCATCCTACATCCAATTTTGGATAAAATGATAATATTGGCCAAATATCCCCTCTCACGCAACAGTAATCAGGTTGGAATGAACTATGCATAATAAGACCTGATCTGACCCCAACATGCTGCTTTATTAAATGAGGTTAAAGTCCTGCCACCGCTGACACACTAAAAATAGAAGAGACAGTAAACTGCAGGGTTGCTAAATGGTAATGTGCCCTTCTAATTGCTCCCAGTCTCATTTAATGTTCATGTAAGACAGTGGACTTATTTCCTGTGAGCATGTTCCTGTCATCATTTGTGATCTGAGATTGATCACGAGGAATCTCTCCAATGCACTGTATGACTCACTGAGAAACAGAAAGAGGGAGAGTGTGATCAGGGTGGCAGGAGAGGGAAGGAGAGCAGTTTTCTCTTGTTAACCCCTGGTCTCTTTTCTCACCTCCTTCCTTTTTTCTCCTTTGTCATCTTCTTCTTCCTCCTCTTTCCTGCTCTGTATACACATCCCTTTCTCATTTTCTCCATTGTCATAATGGGACAGGAACTGAAGAGGGGGGAGGAGAAAGTGGTAGATAGATTGGAGGGGCCTATCATCTCTCAGCTCTTCATTATCCCTCTGTTGTCACTTTTATTATTTCTTTATCCCTGCCTCATGTCTTGAATAATCTGAAATGTGTAATCTAAACCTTGTATATTTGACAGTATATATGTGAAAAATACAGTTGTACCACACAAGCAAACCCTGCACTCTTGTTTATGTGTGTTTGAGGATGCAGAGAGCTGACACTAGTAAAATGACAATGAATGCAGATTGGCTTGCTACAGTGCCTGCATGACATGTATTATCTTACTGATAATATCATAAACAACAGGCCCCATCAAGCCTTTCTGTCCTGCCTCTCCCAAAGACAAAGGCCATGTAGTTGACACCCCCTTTTATCTGCAGAAGAGAGTGAAGTCACTCTTCCAGTTTGGCATAAATCTGCATGAGATCCAATTTTCTGCTGCTAACATCAGTCACAGCCCCAGGCCACATTTATATTACAGCCTATGTGTTTAGCTGGTCTACACTCTGCCATGTGGGCCTGAATTGGAATATAGTTAAGGCATAATCTGTTGGTAGTGGTAGAAAGGGTGCTGTACACTAATCATAAACTGGGACTTCAGTATGCTGTAAATTGTTCTTCAAATGATTACTTATTTCTTGTTTCCCCCTGTCTCCAGTCTGTATGGTAAACAAAGCTAATTGACTCCCAGCTCTAGCTCCATAGTTAATGCATAGACATGAGAGTGATATCAATTTTCACACCTCACTCCCAGCACAGAAAGCAAATTTCCCAAAATATTGAGTGATTGCTTTTATGTTCTGTTGGCATGATAAGCAGTTTGGGATAGTTTCCAAAACTGGGAATCAGCATGCCAAGGCCTCTGCTCTCACCCACTAACTGGCTAGCAATGCAACAACCCCTTACAGCCCTCCTTGTGGACAGTGAGTTCACATATTGGAAACCCCATGTTGTCTTTTGGGGGTATGCCTTAGCGGGCCCCATAGGTGCAGGCTCAACCAACCCCTTCTTCCCAGGTTTGGCTCCAGGAGGGAGCCTTGGTTTCCTTATTCCGGAAATAATGCAACTGTTATGGTTCATGGCTGTAGAGGACCCAAGCGCAGACAGAGGAGGAGGCTTGGAGCAGGTTTACCAGGTTTATTGTCAGATGTACAGGTGAATGGCAGGTAAACAACAAGCAGAACACATAGACGAGTCTGGGTTCGGGTCGGGTAACGGTAAGCTCAGGAAAATGTCCAAACACAGGAGCTGATATCTAACATACAAAAAGTACTCACAAAAAGATATCCAAAAATTCCACAAAGCTACACAGAAAACTAGACGACCAAACACACGGCAATCCTGAACACACGTAACACAGGGTAATGACACCACAAAGCACAAACACACAAGACAGGCCTAAATAGGAACAGACTAACGAGGGAAATGAAACACAGGTGGGTAACAAGGAACAGGTGGATACACTCAAGGACGAGACAAGAGGCGGAAACACAGAGGAAAACATGAACTCAGGACTTCAAAATAAGATCCACAACCCAAAACAGACATAACAAAACCTAGTCCAAGACCCTGGATCCTGACAGCAACAAGCAGCGCTATTGCATAAAAACTCAATGCAAAGGCACATGTGGATGTAAATTAGCCCTGGGAAATTCAAGTAGAGACATGTTTCAGCTTGAGCAAAACATGTGGAATTATCACAGCTGTATGAATCCACATCATAAATGTACAGAGGAAAAAGGGAAAAGAAAATAGGCTGCTAACACACTACAATAATGTAAAAAGACAAAAATTCACACTGAACCAATTCGCTTTGGAAGACAATACCAGGAGCTATTGCCCAAGACAACACAGCTCTCAGGGTTACTGGGAGACACAAATCCCTCCACCACAATAAGGTTGTGATTCTTGGCACGTCCAATGGTAGGAGACCCCAACGCAAACCCAGAGCATACAGAAGAGACTATATCCCATCTGGCTTGGGAATACCTTGGGATCTTCTAGGGGAGCTGGAAGAAGTAGCAAGAGAAATGGGCATCTAGGCTACTTTGCTTAGCCTGCTACTACAATTAATTGGACCCAGATAAGCAGCAGTAAATGGATAGCTGGATGGGACAGTTTGTAGGATTTGAACATTTGAAATTTTCAGTATTTTTGATATTTATAAGCCTTTTTCCCTGATTACCAGATCATTCACCATGAGATGTGTTATGGCTCACTGAATTCCAGTATTTTCCTGTCCACCAGAATTTAATCCCTTCCCCATTTATTGTTTGGCTGTGATTTTAAAGTCACACTGACATGACTAATTGCTCTTGGCACACATGAAAGTCCCATGAAGGGTTAGAATTCTGCTGATGGCCCAGGCATGGGCTGCAGAAAGGAATCAGACATGGTGATTTGAAATAGGGGACAACAAAAAATATGAAAGGCTTTTAAACAATGACACAACCTCATTTAAGCATAAAACTTAAGTTTAAATGTGGTTATAGAGAATAAACAAATTGTCAGTTCTATCGTCTATTGATGGTCCATATTAGCCAGTGACCCATATCCTTAAAATTCAAATTAGCTGTAATTTCTGTCTAAAATGTCTACGCCGTTCAGTTCTCACTTTCCTGCTGCTATTAAAGACATGTCTGAGCCAACCGCAGCCCCTCCACCCGCCCATGGCCTCTTCTGTTGCATCATGTCATTTAACCCAGGGTGGTCTGGGTTTTATGGAAAATGGTGTTTGTTAAGTGTAGCGCTTTCCCAGTACCCTCTAACTAGGGGATACAGTGCCCTGGGTTCTGTTTTAATTAAGACCCCAATTCCTATCGGTTTGATCCCTTAGGGCTTCAACAGTCTCTCTTTATGACACCGACTAGGAAGAGAATGTTATGAAACGATATGGTTTATTCCCACAAAATCAAATAAACAAAATCAAATTACACTCAGTGTTTGTTAGGGCGTCACTTGTGCTAGCCTAGCACAGCAAATAAACTGTAACCCTTCTCAAATGAGGACTGAAAATGACGGGACAGGCATTTTCCTGTAATCCTGCTATGAGCAACTTAGGACACTTGGTCCACACAATATCAAATAACAGTCTTAAACAGGACCAACACAAATTACCATATGACTGGGACTGGCATAAAATATTCACCAGTCATTACCTCTGTTAGCTCTACATAACAGTTAGCATGAGTCAACCTTGACTGGAATTAAAAAAACACATATTGTGGGGCCCACACAAAAATAAATAAACAAAAGAAAAGTTGGCAATAAACACAACTAATACGAACCTCCCCGTTGCAGGCCTGGTCGTAGCTTGTGTGCGTAGTGTGTCTTTGCTCGCCTGAGCAAAACCCGCAGTGGGTTACTCACCCGCAGTGAATAGTTCCACAATAAATGTTGCCGACAGTCCAACCAATGTCCCAGCGGCACTGAAGAAAGTAAACAGCAGGTCTCCCTTGACGCCGGAGGTGCACCCGTGCTTTACTGGTCACACGGGGCACTATCCAGTGCTCTGAGTGGGTTTTGCGGTCCGTCCATCCATGCTAGCATGCCGTTAGCGAATAGGCTAACCATTAGCTGAACCATAGCTTCATAACCTCAGGAGTTGAGATTAGCTCCCACAAAACACTATACTGTATACAACTTTGAACAGTCTAACACTTGTATTACAAAAACAGGCTGTCGTTAGTCTGTAACTCGTACGCTTATTGTACTTTTGTAGCTAGTCGCTACATTATTGAAAACACACACACACTCAGTGTGATGTCTCTCGCATACACACCGTTCTCTCTCTCTCTCTCCTACTCTCATCTCTCTGCCTCTAATCCCACCCCTTAACCAATCATACTTTTAGAAACTTGATGTCTCTCTACAAGGACTAATCTGAGGCAAATACCTCTCCAAAAGTAAGCAAGATAGTCTGTCACCCCTCGTGTTCAGGGATGTACATTTCAAACAAACTATATAAAAGTTACTACCTTAAAGTAACATAACATACTACTGTAGCAACTGTGGGATTTCTACTGTTATGCTCGTTTTAACTCTGGAGATTTACCCAGGGGCTACACCCTCCCCCTTCTAAATGTCTGGATGTCCCTATCAGACTTGTCTCTATCATTGTGATACAGGATGGGCCGTCTTGTCGGGTTCTTACTGCTAGTTCCCCTTTCACTGTACTTGGAGCACCGGACTGTGAATGTGTACGAAGAGATAGGGGCCTCCGTGACTGCTTCTCCTACCTCACTGGTGAGGTATATTTTCATCCCTCGGTGCACAATGACAAGTGCCTGGTCAGTGGGCTCTCCTGGTTCATCATAACTCAAACGAATGATTGGCTTGACTGTTTGCTTAGCTTCCGGGACACTTTTAGAGTCCACCCCATCTTCGGGCTCACTAGTCGTTGGGACATCTCCCACTTCCAGTCCTGTGTCCGCCACAGGGTCCTCCGATGGTAGTATAACAATATTAGCTTCCCTTTTGGCATTAGGATCAGGGTCAGGCATCCCTTCTTTGCTAGGACATGTACAAGGGGCTCCACTCCCTTCCACACTGACAGCCTCTGGCCTAACCTCAGTATGGTGCAATGACTGAAAGGGAGGAGGTAATATTGACCAAGCACCATTAGTGAGTCCCCCCGAGGGGTAGTGAGGATCCTCTTCCCCAACTTCCTGCCCCTCATTCCATTGGGTGCTGTTCTGAGTAGCGCTGGATGCTCTTGTGGATGGTCTCTGGAATATGTACCCCTCTTCTCAGTCTTCTGGCATCCTCACCAGGAACCCTATGGGTAACAGATGGTCTCGGTGGAGTGTTTTCACGATCCCTCTGTTCCCTTCAGGCCTTACTCGGTACACTGGTAAGTTAGGAAGCTTTCCAACCACCACATATGGTTGTAGGTTCCACTTTTCTTTTAACTTGTGTTTTCATGGAACTCCCAAGGCTCAAACTAACACCCGATCTCCTTCCTGCAGGTTGTGGACCCTGACCCGGTTGTCATAGCCTTGTTTGTTTTTCTGATGGTTCTTGTGTGATGCTTCAGACACTACGTGATAAGCGTGGCACAACTCCTCTTTTAGCTTTTCCACATACTGGTGGTGCTTTTTAGCGTCCTTTCCCTCCACCGACATATCGAAACACACATTAATAGGCAGACGAGCCTCTCGTCCAAACATCAAGTAATATGGCGAATATCCAGTCGCCTCATTACGGGTGCTGTTATAGGCATGCACCACGAAGGACACATGCTGACTCCATCTGTGTTCGTGTTTTGGATTTAGCGTGCCCAGCATGGCTAGGAGAGTACGATTGAACTGCTCCGGCTGAGGATCTCCGTGCCGTTCTGGATTTTCTTATCCCCAGCATGCTCAACAGCTCCTTTATCAATCGGCTCTCAAAGAATGGATGCGAGCTGGCAGGCCATAATGGACAAAGAATCTCTCCAACAGTACTTTGGCTACCATCGGAGCCCTTTGATTGCTCATGGTGAATGCCTGGGCATACCGGGTGAAGTGGTCGGTGACCACTAAAACATTAGATACTCCTCAGGAATCCGGTTCAATCGACAAAAAGTCAATGCATACTAAGTCCATAGGACCACGGCTTGTGATCTGATGCAATGGTGTAGCCTTGTGAGGCAATGTCTTCTGAGCCACACACCTCCCACATGTTTTGATATACTGGTCTATGTCAGCTGCCATTTTGGGCCAGTAGAATCTATCCTGTACCAACTCAGTGGTCTTCTCGATCCCTAGATGCCCAAAATCATCATGCAATGACTGTAGTACCAGTCGCCTGTGCTTTTCTGGAAGTACCAACTGGAACACTTCTTTCCCTGTCGACTTCACTATCCTCCGGTAAAGGACACCATTCCGCTGCTGTAATTTCTCCCCTTCTCGCTGAAGAAGAGATGTCTCTGGATGAGGGCTCTGAATAGTGCAGGGCCACCTCCCGGCCCTTATTTCCTGTTTGACTCTCCCGATTGCTTCATCTAAATCTTGGTCCTGTTGTAGGTCTGTACTACTCAGCTGTTCCACCGGGCTTTCATTCAGTCGAACCGGGTACACGTACAGGTCTGGGATGGCCGAAGGTAATACACCTAGCTGATCCACACACCGACTAGATGGGTCTAGACAGTCGGAGGCGCTTACTCTTTTGGAGAGTGCCTTTACTCCAGAGGGAGGTATCCACCCCTCGTCTCCTGTGCTCGCATTCCTGGACAGCAGGTCTGCATCAACGTTCTCTCTGCCCGGCCTATACTGTATGCCAAAATCATAAGTGGACAAGGCTGCCAGCCACCTATGGCCAGTGGCATTGAGTTTGGCTGTTGTGAGAACATAGGTCAGAGGATTGTTGTCAGTTCTCACTGTAAACTTAGCCCCATAGAGGTAGTCGTGAAACTTGTCGACTATGGCCCATTTCAGCACCAGAAACTCCAGCTGATGAATGGGATAGTTTCTTTCAGAGTTCCTCAACTTCCAACTAGCAAAAGCTACGGGACGCAATCCTTCTGGATACTCCTGGTTGAGCACCGCGCCCAACCCATCAAAGCTGGCATCCACGTGCAGGATATAGGGCTTTGTCAGGTCTGCAAAGGCTAGGACTGGGGCATGTGTGAGACAGTGGATTATCTTCTGGAAGGCAACTGTGCAGGCTGGGGTCCACCAGTCTTCAAAGCTCAGACTTCTTAAAGTAGGCTGCCTGGTGCGTCACTGCTTTCTTATCCCGCTGGGTGGGTGGGTAGCCTTTTGTCAGGTCAGTCAGGGGTCTCACAATAGCTGAGTAATTAGCGATGAACCGTCTATAGTACCCACAGAAACCCAGGAAAGATTGCAGGGTCTTAAGATCGGTAGGCTGCTTCCAGTTGGCTACTGCAGTGATTTTCTCTGGGTCGGTAGCTATCCCTGTCGCCGACACTATATGGCCGACGTATTTTACCTGTGGCTGGCGGAATTGACATTTGTCAGTGGACAACTTCAGGCTGTATTCTTGCAGCCGGTTGAGCACTTTAAGAAGGCGTTCTTCAAGTTCCTCCAGCGTTCTGCCAAACACTATCAGGTTGTCAAGGTACACCAAACACTGGAGCAGGTTCATGTCCCCCACAGCCTTCTCCATTAGTCCCTGAAACGTGGCTGGGGCTCCTGTGATGCCTTGGGGCATTTGTTCAAACTGAAAGAAACCCAGCGGGCATATGAAGGCTGTTTTCTCCTTGTCTTCCTGGGCCATCGCGATCTGGTAGTAACCATTTCTTAGATCCGACACAGGGAACCAATGACTCCCTGTCATACAGTCCAAGGCGTCATCAATTCTAGGGACGGTGTACTGGTCAGGGATGGTCCGTGTATTAAGAGTGCAGTAATCTATGCACATCCTGATTGAGCCATTCTTTTTCCTCACCACTACAATTGGCGACGCGTATGGGCTGCGTGACTCCTTGATTATTCCAGCAGCGAGTAGCTTTTGCAGGTGGTGCTGCACATCATCTATGTCTGCTGGCGCCAGGCGTCTTGATCGTTCTCGGAAAGGTCAGGGGTCACTGATACGGATGGTACGCCAGCCCCACATCCCCAGTTTCAACTCTGGGGATTTACCCAGGGGCTACATAAGGAATAAATGATGATATCAGATTGTTGTTTTTTCAGACATATGAAGTGAGTCACATGACATACTGGATATACTTGAGGGTTTTTTTAACTTATGGAACAGAATCTGGATGTTCCGGGTTCACTTCAGCTCTTTATAATACAACTGTATGCAACTGTATCCATTGAAGTAACATTACTTGCATACCCACTCTATACAGTATACTGAGGATGACTACAAAATGAGGAGCAGCTAGGTAGACAGGTGACAGAGTCAGGTAATTTGAATTTAGAACAAAATTGGTTGTTTGGCCCCGGCAACAAACAACTACTCGCAAGTATCCCTAAAGTACTGCACAGCAAGAAACACTGTCATGGAATATAAAAGAGGGAATTTTGTACTAAAAATACCATAACTGATTTATCTAACTGCTGAATCCTTATAGCTTCGGTTGAACATATTTCTGCACAGAACAAGGACAGTAGATTTAGTTCCCTATTTTCAATGGTATAGATCCACTTTGAAGCAAACAAATCATGCAACATCGCCTCCGTCACATCTCACTTCTCGCTGTGGGCAACGCTCACAAACTACTGTGTGAATGTGTAACTTGTGACTCTCCTCAACAATTTATGTGACTTTGTGTCAAGCTGCCTGGAGAAGGAGGCTGGAGTACCCTCTGAAAGTCTACTAGAAGATGTGAATGCAGCACTACAGACAATCCCTACTGCGACCAACAAGCTGATATACACCACAGCAACAGTGATCCTTGAGATGCATGGCTACAACATGAGCAAGAAAAGCCATAAGGAGCAGTATCCTCCATGGAGAAGGAGGCTGGAGGCCAAGATTCAGGTAATGCGGAGGGAAGTTAGCCAGCTATCAGAACTACAGAAAGGTGTGATAGGTGTGAGAAAGGGCTTCCTAAGAAATAAAACAAGATGCCCATACCTGAGGCCCTGGAGACTGCAAAACAAGGACTCACAGCCCTGGCCACCTGCCGGAAGACGTACACCAGAGAAGTAGAAGCTAGGAGAATAAACAGAATGTTCTCCACCGAACCATTGAAAGTGTACTCTCAGTGGTAGGGTAATAATAACATGACAGCAGACCCACCAAGGCTGGAGACTG
>LKNJ01006098.1:5000-19213 GCA_002120245.1 Maccullochella peelii | reverse complement strand
TGTGTGTGTGTGTGTGTGTGCAGAGAGGATATGAGAAGAGTGCGTTGGCGCTTCGTGCTGCTGGTTGAGATGGGACGGGGCGACAGTGAGAGAGCGTTGTCCATTCTAATAGGTCCTTGTTAGGCCGCTGACAGAGCCAGTAAACGCCACTGTTGGCTGCTATTGATTCCCGACTGACGCGGTTATTGATGAGTGAGAATTTAATTCAACCAGCTCGTTTGTCAACATAACATCACCATTTAACTACGTCCATGACATGGATGCGAACACCCATGGATGAAATGGGTCTCACACACACACACACACACACAGAGACACAGATGTGCACAAGAAACAACCGCACGAGCACACACACAAACACTTTTCACACACACACACACACACACACACACACACACACACACACACACACACATGCAGTCTGATAGATACACGCTGTTTTATGGAGGCAAGAGAATCATTTCTCAGTTAGAACCTGCTGTTGTCTTTGTTTCTTCCGCATTATTCACAATAAAAATAAGTTTGTTCAATATTCAAACACTGTGTTTTCAACCAGTCAAATCAATCATTCAAAATGAATAACGGGAAATTACCAAGAGTGCAATAAACTATATGACTAATGCATGCCCCATGTTATGACTAATGTATAGCCTAAGGATACTTCTGGCTCTTTCTGATTGGATAAATATTTCATGCCAAATCCAGACCTACAGCACATGACATGGAAAACATGCTGTGGTGAGGAATTGAACAAATTGTTTTCTATGAATACATTTGTTTGTAACTAGTGTAGGAGAGGAAAAGCACGTCACCAAACCACCAAATAAAGTAAATTTTAACAAGCAGGCTAACATGACCTTTTTAAAAAAAAATTACATTGCCTTAATATTGTGCCTTTTAAATGTAGTGCAATTGCATCTGATCATTACTGAATAGTAATTGTCAAAAAAAATATAAATGATAATAAACAAGTTGTTAATAATTGTTACCATTTGCCAACTATACAAAGAAAAGCAAAGGTTGCAACATTTCATTAACTTTTTTATTTTGCAGTTACATTTCATACGTTAATGATCGAGTGGAAGAATTGTAATAAAATACCAGTAATACAAGTATTGCAAAGGATTTTCATATATTTACAAATGGACAACAGATGAAAAGCACATTTGCCATCATGAGCAAATTCATAATCCTACTCTAACAGTCATTTATACATTTTGCAGAAGATAAATATTGAAATTGTGACATTATGACAAATTTAAAAATGTATATGATTTTTAGTAAAAGTAGTAGTAAATTGCAAAAGTAGAGCATTTAGAGACAATTCTTGTGTAGAAATAAAATACAGATTTAGAAAGGGCACTTCTTTAGAAATATAATTTTTTAAATTTCTGCGAGGATAAAAGGTATATATTGTAAACACCCAGTATACAATAATCATCCTTGATCACTGGACTTTACTGCTAGTATCCAATATTACATCCATTACAGTATTTCTCTATCTGAAAAAACAGAGGTAAAGCGAGAGAGAGAGACAATTTTGGAAGAGCATTTTTCAATACAGCAGGGGGAAGATACAGCCTAGAAAACAATAGAACCAGCTATATATCTCTGTATGGAATGAGAGGCTTGATAGGGAGGGAGGTGGACAATCAGGACCCTGTGGGCCCCCGATGAGAGCGGTCCAGCAGGGGTTATTGGCTGGAGCTGCCCCCCAGGGGAGCTCTCTCTCTCTCTTTCTCTTACTTTGCGCCCATGGGTCTCTCCAGGTCCCTAGGTAGTGAAACTGTAGAGACCGACTCGCTGAAGGGGGCCCTATAGGCACCAAGAAACACACTGAGGGGGGCAATCCACTGAATTTAGGTGGTCAGTCCTAAACACAGACAGACAGACAGACAGAATCAAAGATAAACGAGAGAGATGCCATCTCCTGGTATCCTTTGTATTGTGTGTGTTTGAGTGTGTGTATTTTACTTGTCAACCTGTATGAGAGAGAAAAACCCAGTCAGAGAAAGACAAAGAGAGTTTGTTTCTACTTCAAAAGTTTTTTGATCTAATATCTACTGTAGGATAATGACATCAAAGCGTCCTCTGCATGTTTGTGAATTCATCTGAAATTCGTGTGCAGGTGTTTTGATGGCGTCTTTTTGCACGCGTGCTGATAGTTTTCTGTTACGTTGTCTTTGCGGTCGTGTCAGATGGAGGAAAAAGAAGAGTTTGGTCAGAAGAGTGCGTGGAGGACGAATGGGGTGGATGCTGTAGGTGTTCACATCCCTCCTCCTCCTCCTCCTCCTCCTCCTCCTCCTCACCTCCCCATCCTCCTCTACCCCTCCAACACCATCTTATTTTCCCCTCCTTCAATCTCACACACCCTCCCTCCATTCCTCTCTTCCACAGACGCGCACAACCACACTACATTCTACAAGAAATAATTGCTTTTGTCTGGAAGGAGTGTAGGGAGGAGGGAAAGGGGGCGCGCATGGCTCCCTCTGTGGAGAGAAGGGGGTCTTTGAAGGACAACTAGTCACTTCTCCCTTCCCTCCTTCTTTCTCTCTCCTCTTCTTGCCTCACCTCCCTTCCTCTCCTCTCTCATTTGCTTCCTGACCATACTCAGTTTTCCTCCTCTCCTCTCCTCTCCTTCCTCCCTTCCTTACTCTCCATCTCTCTCCTCTGTCTCTCTTCCTTCTCTCTTCTCTCTCTTCTTCCTCTCTTCTCTGTCCTCCTCTTGCTCCCTTCCCCTCCTCTCCCTCATTGGACCTGTGGATGTCATCTGTCATACGTGAAGCGGAGGGAGAAGGACAATAAAATCTGGTTGTCTACTACAGAGGATGACACATTTTTCATAATTAAGAATATGCCAGTTTGGTGTGCAGCACACATTTCTTGACAATATGGCTGTCTGTTGATGACTGAGAAAATGACAAGTCTGGTGATGATAGCAAAATCGTTTATTTTATGTGCAATTTTCATTAAAACAGGCCTAATCACCCGCAGCATTAAGTGAGCAGATATAAACAGTCCTGCGGGATGGGGCTTTCAGGCCCTACACGAGCAAGAGCTCGCTCATTCCTATTGATTTTCCCGTATTGACTGCGATGTTTAAGGTATGGATTTTTCTATTTAAAAATCTATATCGACAATAATCTGGTGTGTAAGCGCCCGGCGTTGACTGATGCTGGCCTGTAATTGACAGTGTGTAACATGTCGGTGCCGGGGAGGGAGAGGGCAGAAGGCGAGGAGAGACATGCTGGGGAGGCCGGCCTGTCTGGCCCGGACGGAGGAACCAAGATCCGGGAGTAGGAGGGAGGAGAAGAGGAGAGGGAGGTGTTGATCACCTCTGTCATGGGGGAGCTCATCCCCTGGCACCTTGGCTCTCTGACATATTTCTATATGTAAAATTGTGTGCGTATTTAAAAAGCAGACGTAAAAATGTTTATGCAAATATGTTGCAAAATGTACTTTCAGGCTGCAAACCAGCTTCATATTTCTCATGCTCGGAACAGCAGTGGTCGCTCTTGTCTTCCTATATCTGAATAACCTAATGATACACCCTCGTCCGCTCAGGAGGGCTTATTGAAAGCAGCAGTGATGAGATAACTTAATTGTGTGCATGCTGGGTACCCTGGTAGGTATTAGCGTTAAGCACCTATAGGTATCCATGGATTCTCTTATCGGGTCTTCATCCCTTCCCAAGCAGGCCGGCAGTAATGCACTGATCACCATTGGCATCATTATAGCCGGTATTATTAAGAGGGGGAAAAATCCAGAAATCAATACAGGATACCTTTTGCAGCGGTAGTGAAAACGAGGGAGATGGGGGTGGGTGGGAGGGAGGGGATGGAGGGAGGGAGGTGCGGGGGTGGGGTGGTGATGTGTGAGTAGTAGCGGGTCCTCTCTCGCCTCAATGTTGCGGCCAGCCTAGTGGCAGATCGCTACAATCCTGGAGGGAGCCGGGTCGAATGAGCTATTGGGGTTCCCAAATAATAACGGGGACAAACAGACAGACAAAAAAGACACACAGACGGATGGACGGAGATAGGCAAGTGTTCCGATAAAACGGGAGACCATAACCGGATTCTATACGCTTTCTTATTTCCGTTGTTTTGTGTTGTGGTATTTTAAATAATTTATTTATTCGCTGTATTTATTTATTTATTTATTTATCGATTGATTGCGTTTTAATTATTGCCTTGTGACAGAGAGCGAGGGAGGAGGAGCGTCAGGGCCAAGCGCGCGCGTTGTGTTTGTGTGTGTCCGTGTAGCCTTTTCCCCACTTGTTTATTTATTTGTTGATGATAGCCTTTAAAGAAGCTGTTTTAAATGTGCTCGCGACGTGATCCACAGCTTTGCGCGAGCGGATGAATGTCTTACATGTAGCCTTCATGCAAACCAGAGAGGAGAAGGAGCGCGTGCAGCTAGAGACCAAATACAATAGATCAAACCAAATACTACAGAGATCCAAATAAGACTTTATAACTCTGCTGGCCTTTTACACCGTCTTGTCTGTTTCTATGTATCATCATTTATTGTGCTGTTTTAAATTGCAAAGCGAATACCAAAGCTAAGCCCGGCCAGGATGCTACAGGAGTAGGCTAGCGACTGTTCTCATGCCTTTTCACACCTATAGGAAACATTACTGGTGAGGAGTGAGAGGATAAAATAAGCTCCCGGGCCTCTATGTTTACTCAAGGAGAACGCTTTAGCAGTGCAAAGGTAACAGAGAGACGCAGGTGCATTAACGACAGACAGGTGACACACAGCCTTTTGTTTTAAAGCTACTGCAATAGGCCTGTACTTGTAACACAACTTTTCCTGTAGCCTGTATAGTGAGGTCTGATCTCCTGTCTATCCGTCTGTGTGTTAGTCTGGACTGTAAGCTAACTGCTGCACTCAAGGGACCATCCTACATAGGCTATATGTTCTATGCACATTTACACCAAAACTAATGCCGGCCACCAGTCGACATCCACAAATGTAAATAAAAGTGCGCAGCTGGGCTACATGTGTACACACCTAACGGCGAATGTTGTGAGCTCTCCATACCAAATATTTTCCCAAAGCTGTCTACCAGAGAAACGGACGAAGATACAGAAGCTTCACAAGAGGGCAGAGCTTATTACAGTACTTCTGTCAGATTATTTACATCAAAACAAGAAGCCGGAGGAAGATCATGTTTGTTCCCTTGCCGGTGCCGTTCGTGTTTCAGAGAACTGCCCCTGACCTCAACGCCTGGCGTCTCAAGTCCCCTCTGGCTCTCCGCTCCAACTCCGGTAAGACATTTTTTCTCTTCTCCCTGCTACACATCCTCCATGTCGGTCAGACTCAGCCATGCAGACCTGCCCCGCCTTGCTCGGTGCCGATGCACTTGCAGCGGGGAGAGCAGTAGGCGCACACACCCACTTACACACGCACACACACTCCTCCGGCTCATTTTGAAGGCTTAAACAGAGTCCTTTACACTTGCAGTGCGGTCGTTCAAATCAAAGAAGCTTTCCCGAGCGCGGTGGAGTGTCCAGATTGATTGAAAATGAATTGCGTAAAATGTCCGTTTTTGCTGTCCATTCTGTGGAACTGTTCCACCCGTGTGTTGGTTAATTTCCACGCCGCCTATGTTCCTTTCTCCGTGTATTTTTCTCTCCTGTCTCCGTCCCCATCCTTCCCCTCTCCTCCACTGCCTGCGCCTGAGCATCAGCCTCCGTCTCTCCCCAACTAGACTCTCGGCAGGCAGGGAATATTCATGCCAACTTATCGATCCTGCGGAGATCGATTCCTGGGCCGGTGGAAGCAGGGAGAGGGGGAGATAGAAGGAGAGAGTAGGTGCACGGAGGAGTACAAACGTATGAGAGGAGAGAGAGAAAACACCGTTATTCTCTCGTTTTATTTCATTATGTTTTGCTATTGTGCTTCATTCATGTAGATAATTTGTTAGTGACTCGGATTTGAGCTTGCCGAACCTCTCTGATTCGTCGTGCGTCGTGGTGACCGCTTTTGCTCTCCAACCTGGTTAGGGGAGAAGGCTTGCATCTTTGTAAACACCACTGGAAATAGACTTCCAGTGACTACATCTCTGTGTCCCACTGCTGCTTGGCTGCTGCACGAAAGCGGAGGAGCAGAGGGAGTGTGGAGTCAGGGAGGGGGAGGGTGTTGACTGGGGCTGGGCGCCGTCTGCGTTTCATTTGCGCTGAAGCGGAATAAAAGGACGCATGGTGGGAGCAGGCAGGCTGGCTCCAGTGTGTCACTGACTGTCGTTGGAGAGAGCTTCAGCTCAGTCCAGCCTCGACTGTTTCTTAGACATGCAACAGCTGCCCCCCCCAAACTACATCTTTTGAGAGGAAGGATGCGCTGGCTCTAATGTGTTTTCTGTCCTGTATGGGCACACTGAAGGACTACAGAGTATAGGGAAGTGAGGGGAAATACCATATGATGTCAACGGGCTTTTATTTCCGACGTATTTCAGTACTGAAGTTATTCACTAATGCATATACATACAGCAACTTGCGTTACTTGGTGCGTAAATGTGGCTGGTGTGCACCTTAGCCGGTGGATGGGTTCTTAAAGGGACAGGCACTCACCCCATACCCAGTGCACAGCTCCCCTCTCATTTCCAGATCAGTTCAAGCCCATTTGATTTCAGAGATGCCAGGCTTCACCCTTATTCCTCATACTCAGTCAGCAGTGCACAGCATGTGACAGTGAACAGATAGGTGATAGAGGGGGAGAGAAAAAGATTGTAGAGGTATGAGAAGGACCTGTTACCCACCATATCTCTAGGGATATACACACAGAAGAGAGGGGAAAGGGGTTGGAGGGAGGATGAGGGGAAGGAACGGGGACCGGGGAGGAGGAGTTTTCATGCTCTGCACGTTGAAAAATGGCGAATGTCAGAACGAGATAAAAAAAATGTGGAAAGAGAGAGCGGGCGAGAGAGGGAAGTGGGTGAAAGTAAGAATAGATGACAGAGTGAAAAACGAGGAGGGAGAGGAAAACCCAGTTTGAGCTTGAGAGGTGAGCGTAAACCACGGATGAGCCATTATGTTGCAGTGTCCCGGGCCAGGGCCAGCATCTGAATAAGCAGGCAAACTGATGGGATGTGTACACATGCTGCTGGATTCCTTAGATGCTGGGATAACAGTGATTCACAATGCTGTGCTGATTTTATTCCATTTTGATAACACAGTACAAGGTGCTGTCCTTTTCAAACTCAGAAGGTTTGTCGCTAAAAGGGTGCAGGGTCAGTTCAACATCTCAAGACTGAATCAGGACTGCGCTGTTGTTTCTTCAAGAATTGTGCATTGGAAAACAACAAGAGACGGCATCACATGAACGTTTTTACTCAGAAATACCAAGATACAGTTGACACACCACAGAGGTCACTTCAGTAACTTGTTGTTCAGGCGTTGTGGCCTTGAGCTCTAATCGGTGCTTTCCCAACCTCCACCGGTGGTTCAAACAGAACATTTGAATACCCCCACACACACTGGTTTTCCAGGGAGTTGTAGGGCTCTTGACTCGAGCTCTAAGTTAACTTGTCTCTTTGAATGGTAGCGGCTCCTTGACTCCTTTGAGTTGGAGCTTTGTGCGGGGTCAGAGGTCACGGCAATAGTGTTTGA
This sequence comes from Maccullochella peelii, assembly GCA_002120245.1. NCBI lineage: Eukaryota > Metazoa > Chordata > Actinopteri > Centrarchiformes > Percichthyidae > Maccullochella > Maccullochella peelii. The sequence goes on along the minus strand of LKNJ01006098.1, from coordinate 11,603 downwards.
CTCAGCCCCACCTGACCCTTCTCTGCCTCCTGTGTTTTCATTCTCTTTCATGTTACAACAGGCCTCGAGCACTCATGCACAACCCCAGTGGGGGCACACACACACCCACACAGACACACACACATTGTCATGAAACAGACGGACCATCATATAGCATAAAACAAGCATGTTAGACTGTTTTCCACCTGGATAGCGAGCTGCTCTAACTGATCCAGCTTTTGTTCTATTTTTAATGGCATTGTGTCTGTGAAGGTACAGGTCATGGCCACTGCCATGTGAACTATTTGTGTGTACATGTAGTAAAGTGGTTTGTGAAGCCATCAGTATTAACTGGTGTATGAAAGTTTAATGGGACATAGAGGAGAAACCGCAGGTTTCCCACACTGCGCAGGGCTTGATATGATATGATATGATATGATGGGACATGGAGGAGACTGCTTTTTTCTCTTTCTCACACACACACACACACACACACACACACACACACACACACACACACACACACACACACACACACACACTTACACCTAGATTCAGTTCATCTCAGCTATGCACCTTCTGTCACACACCATTAACCACCATCTCCTACAGTATACCTTCTTACTCTCTCACACACACACACACACCTCAGATTTTAGACTTGCTTTATTTCTGTCTCTGAATTTAAGACAGTGTGTTCCAATAAAATGTTCAGTCTTGATCCATTAATCACCATGTCTACAGTTCTGAGTATGCGCTTCCCGGCTACTTTCAAGACATTTCTACATGTGTATTGGGTGCTGGCACATGTCTTCGATGGCTACATGACACCATGCATGTGCTTGCCCATTTGCAGAACGAGAGAGAGTGTGTGTTTATGTGTGTGTGCACAAGCTTGAGCACATGTGCAAACTAGTGTGTGTAGGTATAGATCGGTTTGTGGAGGGGAGCGTGCAAGTCGCAGTGTTAACATGATTGCAAATGACAAAATGTCAACCTGGGTTTGTTAGCAACATAATGGGGAATCAATAGACACGAGAAAGATGTCAATACTACATGCTTTATTGCATTAAGCTACCTCTCTCCTTCTCTGTAGCCCTCTCTCTCCTCTCCTCTTCTTTTCCCTTTCCCTCCCACTCCCTCCTGCTCTCTGTCACAATACAATTCTCTCTCCCTCCGCTCCTCTCCCTCTGGTAGTAGAATTAGATTGCAGTATATGAGCCAGCCACAGGGTTCTGAATGCAGCAGGCTGATGGCAAAATGCTTCAGGAGCTAATGGGTTTGGCTATTTACGTATATTAGGCTCACATAGATGTCCCCGATACAGTTTGACAACGTGACGAGGCCCAAAGGAGCCGCAGCAGTGATGTCTTATGTTTACCTGACAGCATTTGAAAACCTGCTCCAAAAAATGTTCTCATGTTGTAAGCTCTCAAAAAAGTAATCATAGGATATTAATAAAATCATCTGGCAACAGAAAAGGCTTGTATGTGAGCATGTAATCACCTGCTCGGGTAGTTATGTACTTAGGGTGACAATATGCTGTTTAAACTGATACATAGCAATTGGGAATTTAAGCTGTTACATGGTTTTGGATTAATCCAAACAAATCCAGTCTCTAAGTGTGTAATGATAACACTGTGTTATTTGTGTTATAGCAAGGTTTGAAAATTCCTTTTAATCCTATTAACTGTTCACCTTTTTTATGGATTTACGCAGGTATGCATATGCGCCAGTAGGTTGTATTTATATATAATATGTGTATGTGTGTGTGTGTGCGTGCATTGATGTGTGTGTTGGTTGAGACTAATGTAGTATTAATGCTGATGAGGTCCCACAGCTCATTAGCAACAGTGAGTGGTATTGAGTGTCTCCCGGGGAACAGGACAGACCAGGACACACACACATATACAGTACATCCTCATCAGCCATTAGCCTATTAATAACCATTACCACACACACATATAAACACACCCAAACACACACTCTCTCAACAAACAATGACCTTTATGCATATGCTTTTAAATATGCATACTCCAACAAAGACACTTAGAACATACACAGCAGGACCCAGCAAGAAAATCATGCAAACGTATTCATCTAAAGAGCTTAATGAATAGCATTTACAGGCCGTCCATTACTCTTGAATGTGTTCGCTACACATTATATCATTGGATTGGCACACACACATACACGGACTCACACAAATAATTTTGTGCACTTGGTCACTGTGTCCAGTGAAATACAACCCAGCATTAGTCCTAATCAGAGGCCGGGTGAGCAGGCCACTTAATCAGACCTATCACCTGGAGAACACACACAGAGAGGGATAGATGGAGCGTGTGTGCATGTGTGGGTGTGTGTGCGGGCAGTTAATCAACACATCAGCAGGAATAAACACATACAAACCACCTGACTCCATTCTGGGTATTGATTTATACCTCTTTCTGTGTTTCCTGGTGCCTCTCTCTCTCTCTCTTTCAATAACATACAGATGATGTACATACTGAGAACTCAAGCATACTTGACCTCTACATGGGGGACATCCTGTTGTACTCTGAGTGTGAGCGTGGACCCTCGGTCAGTGGTGGCCTGGCTGTGATCAGGGTTGGAGTGGGCTTCGCCACATGCCGCCAATCACCCACATCAGACTTGAACTCCCGCTGACCATATTGAACACTTGATTAGCTGATTTTAGTGCTATTTTTCACCCAAGATTGCCTGATTTATTCAAACATCAGCGCAAAGGCTCAGCGGCAAACCCCCTACATTCCCCTGGTCACAGGGACCAAAGCTTCGTCTGTTTGCTGTGATGACTGTGGGCTCATAAACAGACCAACAATTTGTTTTCGCCAGCCACTGTCTTTTTTTGTTGTTGATTGCCGCAGGCTGTCACCTCTGGCACCCCGCTCATGTGCTAGTACATTTAGATAATAAAAAAGACCAATAAAACCCAGGGGTTTGACTGGGTGTCTCCCCTTAGCCCAGCAGAGCGGACGACTAAATCAGGGGTCCTTCTCTCCATTTCATTTAGCTGATAAGATTTATGGTAATAAAGGGGTCCTATTAACCTTTGGGGTTCCACTGCTGTCCTTCAGAGTGAGGGAGGATGAGAGTGCTTACCGATCGGGTTTTGAGGTGAACATGTCTGCTATAAGCAATGTCACATCATCGCAAATGCACCCTCTGGAGTGTGCGCGCACACACACACACACACACACACACACACACACATCTCACACACACATACACAACGGAGACTCTCCAAAAGCAGCTCAGCCCTTAGAGAGAGTTGAATGCATGTTTAATCTCCCTCCTCTCTTTCTCTTCTCTGCATTTTCCCATTTCTTTATCCCCTCTATCCTTCCTGCTCTCCATCCTTCTCTCGGCAGGAGCGCTCTGTTAATTAATATGTTGTACTCCACCACCACTTCTTCCTCTCATTCCCTTGTGCAATCTCTCTTACTCTGCCTTTCTTTTATAAGTGTATAGTCCCACTCTTTTTCTCATTGCTCTTTTACTCATTCTCACTGAAATCAAGTGCCAGGATATTAAAAATACTCCAAAGTTTAAAATAAATTACATATGATTGATTTTAAAACTAAAAAAACAGATTCCAATAGATTTTTTTCCTGTCTAAATTAACATTTTACACCTCCAGTGTGTTGCTAATCACTCCTTTCTACCTGCATCTATCCATGCCAACAATATTGAGTAGATTTCTGTAAATATTAGGGGGCAAAGAGAAAAGGGGGGGTGACAGAGGGAGGTGTAAACCCCTCCTTCTTCTGTACAAGGGCTGCACCCCTCTGTCCCTTTGTCTGCTTGTAAAGGGGACGAGGGAGGAGACACAGGGCGGGGGGTGCAGAAGGAGTGACTAAGTGACCTCTCTCTCCCCTTTCTTTTGACGCTCCCATGTTCTGTCCATTTTGTCGTGCACGTCCCTCTCCCTCCCTCCTCTTTCATCCTCTTTCGTTCCCCCTTTTTTCAGCCTGGTTAAGTCGCCATGGCTGTTGGCCTCATATGTCCTGTCCTCTCTCTCTCTCCCTCTCTCTCTTTCTCTCTACCCGCATCTTCAGCAGCAGCAGCTTGGTTGCCAAAGTGTCTGTAAGACACATTAAGGCCCATAAAAGCCTAGTCTGCGGTCGCGCTCTTAACCACCAGTCAGAGGTAGTGTACAAAAGTGACTTTAAATGAGTCTGTGATTACCCTGGAACATGGAGAGATACTGAAGTGGCCAAGAGAGTGCGAGACAAGGCCGGAGCGTCGGAAAGAGGAGAAGAAAGAGCGGCTGTTGGGTGTTTCTTGGGTCTCTGAAGGAAAATTGAACTGAAACGAATATTTGTTTCTCCCACAGCTAAGAGCTAAAAAGGCTACCTAAGTGGAACAAGTGATGAAAAGTTGTAACCCAAATTTCCTGCCGCCCACCCCCTTCATCACAACCTGCTCACCCCTCCCCTCCCTGTCACCCCTCTTCCTAATTGGCCACATGCTGCCTTGAGTGACAAGTGTAATCATCAGTCAAATTATGATGGGGGGAGAAGGTGGAGGCCAGGGGAGGTGGAGGAGGAAGAGAGGAACAGCAGAAGGTGGTGAGGGGGGTTGAAAGGAAGTGCTTTGATCAGAGATAGCGAGGGGGTGACCGGGCAAACAGACAGAGGACATGGAAACCTGCTGTCCACACACCTGCTGATTCATAGATGGGCAACCCTCAGACCTCAGTATACTATAGAACATCACAGACAAGCTTTCTACCAGCCCTCTGTAACCACAGTTTATGGGGAAAAACGTGTATTGATTGTCGTTACAGTGTATAGACTACTCAACTATTTACAATAGTTTTAGAACTTGGACTTTTCCTCTTCTTTTCATTTCAACCTGAAAAGCAGCAAAGCTTCTTTGCTGTCATTACAATTGCAACACAGACTAGAACAACGAAATCACTGGGTGTGGTAGCAACACAGTCTTTGATTCTTACTTGGGCATACCAGGCCAGGTCCGTGTTATATTTGGATGTGCTTTGTTAGCGAGAGCAGATCTTAGCTCTCCAGCCAGCTAACGAGGTTTACAGTAATTAGGAGTGCTGATGAAGCGCTTTGATTCTCTGGCTGTGGCGGCCCTCTCATTAGCGGCTAGCTAGCTAACGCTGCAGCAGGCACTCCAGTCACATCCCATTAGGCGGCTCAATGTACACTCTGAATTAGGAGCGTACACGCAGACAGTGGAGATGAAAACTGTCTGCGTACACACACAGATAAAGGCACACACACATGCGTGCACATACATACACACACACAAGACCAGCAAAGTCCATACACTCCCTGTTATAATGAAGTTAGTAGAAGAAAATTCTTCCTTTGGAACTAACCAAACATTTAATAAGATACTAATTGGAGCTGGTGTTGCACTGAACATGAAACATCCCTAAAATTTATGCATGTGCCAAGTGCTGAGTTTTAATAATAAGATAGGCTTGTGTGAGAGTGCTTATCAGAGAAAAGGACAAATGCAACAAAGAGGAGCGTAAGAGAATCACAAATTTTAAGACATAAGACGAGTTTGTTCATTTGTGTATTCATGAATCTCCCAGTGTCTAATCCAGGCAGTGGAATATTTCTCTGTGTTTCCTACAAATTAAAGAAAACAAAAAGACACCCTTGAAAATCCCCCATTTTTCCCTTCTGTTTTTCTCCTCGCAATTCGTCAATACTCTCTACATGCTCCTCTCCGCTCTCTCCTCTCTCTCTCTCGTCGTCGTCTTTTGTGTGATGGAGTGATTATTGAGGACGTGGCTCCTGTGTTTAACGCTGGTTGATGAAGTCTGCCTTTGTCTGTCTGTGCTAACCTGTCGCAACCGGGACACCGCTTATAGCAAAATCAATACACAGAGTAGAAGAGAGAGAGGCCTGGCAAGAGAGGTAGAGAAAAGAGAGAAGAGGGGGAGGGGGTGGTGGGACGCTGGAAGGTAGATGAATGCAATGAGACGGAGGAGCGAGAGTGAGGATGGAGCAGGAAGTCATTGGAAAGAAAAAAGAAGAGAGTGAGGTGGAAGGAAATTTAAATACTTGACTCCACTGCTGCTGAAACAGTTAATGGCTGGTGTCACTCATAGTGCCTGTGTGTGTGTTTATGTGTGTGTAAATCAGGGCGTTTATATGTATATGTTTGTCTTGCCTGTACGTGGCCTTGACTGAGGGGGTATGGTGTGTGTGTGCATGTGATTGTTTAAGTGCGTGTACACCAGGAGGATGGGTCAGCCCCTATCTGTGTGTGTGACGATCGGTGTGTGTGTGTATGTATGTGTGTGAGAGCTTCGTTTGCTTCCACTCCCCAGAGTTGAAGCCGGTATGAAGAGGAGAGAGAAACGACAGAGGGACGAGGTGGAGGAGAGAAGCATAGGATGGGGACAGGGGGACAGGGGGACGGGGGGCACAGCTGGGAAATGAGAAATGCAACCCCCCTCCCCATATACCACCACCTTACACTCACACATACGGCACACACTCACATACACACACACACACAATCCCCATCTCTTTATCCTCCCCTCAGGAAAGACGGGGTGAAGGGAGGGGGGGGGGGTAGGAAGAGATGGAGAAGGGGACAGATAGGGGCATTAAAATT
>LKNJ01006097.1:0-19277 GCA_002120245.1 Maccullochella peelii | reverse complement strand
CTCTAATAATCCTGAGGGCTCTGCTGATACACCGTTCCTTATACATGTCCTGGATGGAGGGAAGCTCACATCCACTGACGCGTTGGGCTGACCGCATGACCCTCCACAGTGCTGCGCGGGTGAGGGCAGTGCAGTTCCCAAGCTCTGAGCACTCGACCTGGGATGCCGTCTGGCCCGGCCACTTTGCATGTGTTAATGCGCTTGAATGCCTTGCGCACGTTGGCCTCGGTGATTGTCAGGGCGCTGGTCGCGTCAACCGGGGTTTTCTCCGGGAGGTTGGTGTTGTTAACCTCGAAACAGGCATAGAAGTTATTTAGTTTGTCAGGGAGGGAGGCTGCAACGTTAGCTACACAGCTGGGTCTCCCTTTGAAATCCGATATTATGTATAGCCCCTGCCACATGCTACGCGAGTCATTTCCACTTAGCTGTGACTCCATCTTCTCCCTGTAATCCCGTTTGGCTGCCTTGATCGCTCTACGGAGGTCGTAGTGGGTTTTCTTTTTCTCCTCTATGTCTGCGGTGTTTCTTGCTCTCAGGGCGGCCCGCACGGAACTGTTGATCCATGGCTTTTGGTTAGGGAATATCCAGACTGTTTTCATGAGGACAACGTCCTCTGTGGGTTTATCGGATTCATTTCAAATTTGGTAGGTATAATCGTCAGACTAAGTGTGAAGCTAAATTGCGAAGGTATAGTCAATATCTCAAACGATGATGTCATAGGTCATGAGACAAGATGCCATTTTAGACAATTTACATGTATGGAACTTTTCAAACTCCTCCTAGAGGCAACAGATTCACTTCAAGTTTGGTTGGCTTAACCTTAAGACGTGTGTGATGCTAAATTGCGAAGCTTTTGAGTTTCCGTGGAACACAGTTGCCGTGATGGGGTGGACAATTTGCATGTTTCACAATGAAACAGGAAGCCCTTTATGGGGGGCTAGGGATGCTTGAAAACTCACAAAATGTTGCACATGTGTCAGAAGTGGTGAGAATTTACATTTGATATGGGTCTTTGACGTGGGTGTGGCAAAATGGCTTGATAGCGCCCCCTACAAAATTTCTAAATCAAAGCCCCCACCTTTAAATTTGATGTAGATGTATGAAAATTGGGGGGCAGATGTATCATCCCAAGAGCCATACCCTGAACCCAACAGCCATTTTGAATTTTCTGTGCAATTTAAGCCATTTTTTGTCATTTGCAGGCTCTGTACTTTAACAAACTCCTCCTAGAGAATAAATCAGATCATCTTCAAATTTGGGCAGTGCAATCTAAAGACCTTTGTGATGAAAAGTTGTTAAAAGTTTGATATTTCGTTGAACGGTGTGCCCGCGGCATGGCGTCGAATTTCCATGTTCCGCCATAAAACAGGAAGTTTTTGTAACTCAAATGTTCATTGTCCAATCTGCCCCAAACTTCACATGTTTGATAATAGTCCTGGCCTGAAGACATCTACATGCCAATATTGAGTTCTAGTCATAGCGCCACCTACTGGCAACCGGAAGTAAGCCTTGTGTGACATAAACATCATTCGATTTCCATGAAATGTACGTTGTGTGGTCCATACTTGACTTACAGCAACATAATGCATGTTTAGAGTGTCTCTAGCGCCATGTAGTGGAAACAGGAATTGATAGAAAATGTGCAAAACGTCATTTCCGCCCACGGTTGCGAAAATCCACAGCTGTGTCCATCAGTGTCCCAACAGCACCTGCGACGCGCAGGAAGGTGCGAGGGCCTGTTCATCTTTGCTTGCAGCTTTAATTCCCACGGTTTCTACTACACAGTGGGAAGGGACTGCGTTTCAATCCACAGCCACTGGTGACTTAATCAGACAAAGAGGTGGATGAACCTGATATATGTGAGGCACCCAGACAGAAATAATAATCTGACTCTACCACACCTCTCTGAGGCATTCAGTGGATCCACTAAAGTGATAAAGCAGCTTCACTGACAAGGCTGCAGGATTCTGTTTCCAGTGTGTCAGATGTAAGATTAAAATAAACCGTGACGGAGATAAAGAATCCAGTCAAGAGTCGTCATGTCAGGGCAGGTAGCTTTTATCACCTCTACCAGGGACTAGAGGAGGAATGATGTTTGTGTAAGACATTGCGAAAAAGCATCAAAATGACAAAAAAAGAAATACAAAATGTACGTGTGCAACCATGGACAAGAATTGATAATAGCAAGGAAGACAGAAGAGATGGAGGAGGACAGATAAAAATATTTTGATATGCTGGGAAGGAGTGGTGTGAAATTGGCAATTCTGCAGCAAAAAGGATTCAAACCCACAGCTGGGTATCAAACCTAGATCAGTTTTTGCGACCGAACGAAATGTGTCCGTATAGTTTTAGTGGTCAAGCATATAATTCAAAATGTAATAATAAATAGGCCTTTCCTTGTGGTCATTTTAAAGTATATAAACTATATGTGTTATATCTTGATATGCATCATTATCTGGATATGAAATGACCTATATCGGGATATGAGATTTTGGTCATATCGCATTGAATTTACTATAAAACTGTTTTGTTTTTGTTTTAGTATTAGTAGTGAAAGTCAAGTATCAAATCAGCAATGAGCAACATTTTGAATTTGCAACATCAGTTTGTTAATGGATAAAAAAACCCAGACTCTGTTTTTGGATACTCATATAAAATCATCCAATTTTACCTAAGCCATTATTGGGGTGTCCTGGTTGTCTGATAGTTAGGTTAGATTCCAGCCGTGGCCCTTTGTTGCATGCTTTTTTAGAATTTATGAATTTTTGCTTTTATGAATATTCAATGTTATAGAGACATACACCTTTAATCATGGTTTTAAGGGCTTTAAAGAAAGTTTTGGGTATAAAGGTGAAATGCCCCCAAAAAATCGTAATAATACAACCATTATTAAAGGAATAGATGCCACCGTATGAACAATATGGCAAAATCTCTGACCATACACAAATTTATTATTAGCGCATGGATGCACTTAAACGCACAGTATGTCATTTCTGCCAATAGGGGTCTCTCAATCAAAACAATAACAAAAGACAGTTTGATGACGTCGTGAAGCTATTAAAGTTTTATTCATGTTACATTTAGTCAGGTTTGTTAATGTTATGTCATTTCATTCTAATGAAATTGAATGGTCATTTTAATTACCATTAAATTAGTTGACTACCCATACAGCTACTGTAGCTAACGTAATGTGGCATTCAAAGCATTCATAAAGTTATTTTTAGTATGATTGTTTTGACCACCATCCAGGACCACAATAAGTATGACTTTCCTGCATCTAGACTACATTTCCACTAAACTACATATGTTTAAAAAACCTACCGTGTATTTCCTCCACTGGCCCACCATCTGCTCCTCAGTGCGGTCAGTGCGGTCCCCAGCCTCGCGACCCTCCTCCAGTTCCTGGTCCAGCCCCTGCAGCAGCACCCTGAGGGAGCCGATGTCTTCTCCCAGCCGCTGGCACCTGGTCATGTACTGACTGTGGGAGTCCAGGCTGGAGTGCAGGCCGTCCTCGACCTCACACATGCCCTGCCTCAGCCTCTGCCAGCCCAGCCTCAACTCCTCTGCCTCCTCCACCACTGCCTCCGCCCCAGCAGGAGAGGTGTTTTCCCTCACAGCCTCCACCACGCCCTCGATATGCTGCAGGGTCTTCTCCTCACCAGCCACACTGTCGTCCAAAGCCTGACACACGGGCAGAAGAAGGAACATTACAGTGTGTTGGCTTGGATTACAAAGGTACAGTTGGAAGAAATGTATTACAACTTGGTTTCAAATCATACAGTATTACAAGTATTTCTCTAGAACTACTGAAATTCTTCCCAAAAAATAAAGGCCAGGTTAAAAAACAGTGAGAAGTGCAATTACCTATAGTATAATAGCTCACATGGTAAATTATAATGTATTTGTGTATGTTCCATGTAATCAATTCACTATAATTTCTACAGCATGAAATGTTTCAGCACAACAAAAGAGTCATGTCATACACACCACTCTGCTGCTATCACTTTCTTTTTAAAACACAAATACATTTTTTATTTACTAATTAATTCCAATCGCTTCTACGTTGCAGTATTTTCGAGCATGGTTACCATAAATAAAACTCAACACATCCTGCAAATGTTTCAAATTAAAAGTCTGCCAGAAACTAGAGGCACAACTACTTCTACGGTCAGTAATTTAGCCAAATGGAAATGCAAAATGAAAAAGGCTTTTCATTGTAAGTTACATTTACACTTTTTGCTTTAAGCTAACTCTAGTACAATACATCAAATGATAACATATATGTTTAATATTGTACATGGTCCCTTACAAATAAAATGTCTTGCTTTGACATTAACAGTTTCCATTTTGAGACCGCTTTAAAAAGGTACTAGACGTAACTTGAGACCTTCCCCGACTTTCTCGGTTGCCTATAACAGCCTGTGGACTGATTTCTATGTAAAGAACTCGGGACGGATTGGATGTGACGTTTATGCACGCTCCTGAGTGCCTTGCCTCTCTTCAGCTCCCCTACAGCACCAACAGTGTGCAACACTAGCTAACGTTAACTTAGAAATGGAGTTCGCTAAGGTCAACAAATGACCGGTGTAGGTATCAGACATGCTCAGCCTGGCAGATCTGCTGTGTCAGAGTCTAACACAAAATCCAAACAGAAAAATTGCTAGCTAGCTAATGTAGCAAAATACTGTCTTGAGTGGATAATGGCAGCTAATTCATCCAGACTCCTGGGGCTGATATGGCTGGTAAATTGGCTAGCTTTCCGTTTGCAAATTACTTCCATCAGCTAATGTTACGAAGCAACGAAAGCCAGATCCATGCAGCAATCTAGTATCATGGAGCAAATGGTCCAAATAAAAAATAGGAACATTACAGATAGTTATAATTATTATTATTTTATATATGATGGTGTTTACAATCACATTCAGTCTTGTGTATGTCACATCACTGTTTTGGCTGATGCCCAGGATGCTCCCTCGCCCCTACGGAGTGCGAGCAACAGGATGCTGACTGCAGTTCACTTAATGACCATTGGTGTCATTAATGCCAAGGACTTTCTGAAATCTCCACATAGAACCCTTAATATCAAGTCAGCTCTGTTTACTGTGTCACCAAATTTTTTTTCTCAATTTTTAATGATCTTTTTTGAGCTTTAAATGCATTATTTAACTGCGATTTTATAAATCATCATAAATCAACTAAGCTATAAACTGTGAATTTAGGGGTCACAATTTGGACATTATATTTGGTATACTGAAATGTTTTCCATTTCTTTGTGTCCAAACAAGTTCTGCTGTCACCACTAATGCAATAGATTACTTGTACTGTATTGTATCCATCCATTAATGTTCTTTTTTTATTTACCATGAGGATAATTCTATTTACTTTTCATTTGGTTGGTACTTTTAATTGTACACAGCTGAGAATATGAATTCAAACTCCAAAAAGAATATTCTCCCTTTCCCACTGCTGAAAATAACAATGACACAAGACTATGAATATCGCAGCATCAAACAGGAGCTTCATAATTCACTTTCAGTGAGTCTCACTTGTAAGGCTTTGAGTTTGTTCTCGGATGTATCCTCCCTCTCCATCAGATCAGTTAGCTCCTTGGTTTTTGACAGCAGCCAGGACTGGAACCTCTGAACCCAGCTTTGGTACGTCTGGTGCTCCTCAGCGATCTTCTGAAGCAGTGACAGACGCTCCTAGCAAAGCAGGAGACACCTTTTTGTAAATTTTTAATGAATTAGGATCTTTCAGCACACATCACAGACTTCACATTTGGTTATCTGAGCGAGGAACCTCGATGTGAATGTGAATTCTGTTGTCTGCTCTGTTACTTCAACTATAAGATTCTTGAGAGCATGTTGAAATTTTATACAAGAACACAGAGACTAACAAAAAGAACCAGCTCACAGGAAGGAGGTGCTTTCAGGAAACATTATCCCATAAAACACATTATTATTTAAATCACAGCTTTCCCATTTGGAGTCAAAAGTACAGCTTTTCCAGCAGACTAGTGTGTTCAGTTGAATGCATGATGTAGCTAGGCAAAGACGTCTGAAAAAAGCTGTCTGAAAAGGGAAGTGGAAGAGCAGTCTTATTGTGTGGCTCATGGAGGAAAAGAGCAGCCTGCATGTATTTGTTAATGTTAACTAATCCAACAGTATCTCTACTCTGAATGTAAATTCAGTTTAAGTGTTGTCTCCCTTTGCAGCATCTGGATCTGATTATAGATGCACAGAATAAATATCAACATCAATAACCTCAAATGTATGTACAGTTGTGTGGCTGAGGGATTTGCTCAGCGAAAGAGTAAAGTACAGAAGTGTAACATGAATTTAAGTTTGAAATCCTTGCTGGCTCACTAAATTGTCGGCGCTCACTTCGATTCAAAATGTCACCCGACATCAAATGTAATGCAAATCCCCACCAACACACACAGTCAACCAGACAGCCACCCCCACACCATCCTCTCCTCAGTGAAAACATTTCAGCCTTTTGACCTTATAGCCACGATTCCAGGTCTCTTTGATCCTTCGCAAAACATACTCTTAATCAACAATATGTTCTCTGTGTGTGTGTGTGTGTGTGTGTGTGGTGGAAGCAAAGAATGAGAGCATAACGATGCACTTCAAGCCACTGCTATTGCAACTGCAAGTGTTTCTCAAGCCCTGTGTTTCCTGTTCTTCATTCAAACAACTTTTGTTTTACTCAAGATGATTAACATGCTTTTATTTCATGGATCAGTTTCACTTTCTTTCTTTCTTTGAGTATTTTAGTTTTTTCAAGTCCTTGTCTTCTCTCCTCCTGTGCCTTTTGCTTTTGCTTTTTTTTTTAAGTATTATCCTACACACATTCTACTGGCTGGTCTGTGTGCACTTTTGCATAAACCACAAGCTCGTGCACAATACATGCTTTGCATTAGCATAAGCAGAGCTGTCACAGTCTGGGTGTGAGACTCTGTCCAAACATGTGCAAGACCCTGATCACTGACATGCATGAGCACAAACCACAGTATATGGCTACTCTAGTTGAAGTTGTGTGGCACATTATACAACAGCAGTGTGAAGTGGTACACATGGTGATAAAACATCAAAAAAAGAACTGCTTGCAAACTACAGCCCCTTCAACAGCATTATGCGACACAACCCACTGCCCCAGGGCCCCAAATCTACCAGGCTCATGTCAATTAATTGCACATAATTTAATTAATTGCAAATTTGTATAGGAATTTGAAACACAGAAGTGGCCATGCCTTGTAGAGGGGGCTCTGTGTCACAATCTAGGTTTAAGACCTTTATTATTTTATTTTGGGCTCACATGGTGCATATTCCTCAATAAGGTCATGTTTAATAAAATTGACTCCAACTAACTCTCACACAGAAACCTGGGACTAGGTAGGATTTTGCCACAGGACAATTAGTTGGTCTCTGGGTCTCACAATGAATGAAATAATGAAGCTGCTATGTATACTATAGTGTGCTGTGTGCACTATACTTGATGGGAACTTGGAGGGGACAGGATACAGTATATACTGTACACAATTCACAGAGTACCAGAGATATGTCGACAGGGGCCCAACAACCAATTTTTGCCCCAAGGCTCTTTCAGAGGTTTATCCGGCCATGGCACTATGCATGCCTTAAGCAGCATTCCACACACAAATGTCACTCTATGCACAGCATTATATTCTTTTCATATTGTTACAGCAGTGTTATGCATGCCTATTTCAGCATTATGTTCATCATCTAGGCTCATAACTTGCTGCTGTACAAAAAACAACAACAACTGTGGAATGTTTTATGACAGTCTGCTGTCATGTTGGCATTTTTCTGTATGGCAGCACTATAACAGATAGACTCACCATGCATGGAATGAATTGCATGAAAGTGACTTTTCTTGTTTTATTAGCAGCAAACTTAGAAATAGTACTGGAAGTAGTAGTCAATGAATCAAGTTATGGATTTGTTGATCAACAGAAAATTATTTAACAATTTTGATAATCAATCTATGGTTTAAGTCATTTATCAAGCAGAAATGGCAATCATTCTCTGGTTCCAGCTTCTCCAGTGGGAAGATTTGGAGCATATTTGGGTTTTAGACTGTCAGTCGAATATAACCAGCAATTTGAATGTGATGTTATGATGGGCATTTTTCACTATTTTCTGACATTTTAGAGACAAGATAATTTATCAATAATCAATAATAAAAATAATTGTTATTTGCAGCCCTACACAGCAACACGATCTGTGTAATCCAGCCTGGATGCAACACATATTTCAATGGATATGGTGAACCCACCTATTCTGTCCTGAGGCAGTGATGTGTGCAAAATTATTTAAATTAGTCTCAGCTTTTGTTTTCCTGCTTTTCTCAGACCCTGACTCATGCATGTGCATGTGCATGTTGTGTTGTTGCCGGCTGATGTCTGAAACAGGATGACCTTGACCCAGGAAGCACAAAATCATATGACCTTAATCATGTATAATGTTTCATTCATTTTTGAATAGACTGGGTTGACTGAAAAAACAAAAACAAACAAAAAAAAAAAACTACAGGATTGCGAGGTCCCTAAAGGCACGAGGCCCTGTGAAGCCGCATCACTTACACTACTGTTATTATAAACTATTGCAATGGCTCTGAGCACATGCACACCTTGTATGTAAGTATGCAACAGACTGTACTTGAACAGTGCAATAGAGTCTGACCACATAAATAAGCCCCTCACCTCAGCTCTGTCTCTGATATCATTGTAGGCCTCGTGCAGCCTCTCCTGGGCCTGGGGCTCAACACTGGGGTCCTGGGTTCTGTTGTGCAGCGTGGCAGCCTCGTCCAGCAGCCTCTCCAGCAGTGCCGCCTGGCTGTGGATGTCGCTCACCACCACCCTCTGCTGGTCCACCTGCCAAAGCTTCTCCTTCACCCCCAGCTGCAGCTCCACCCCGACATCCAGACTGCACTGCTGCCTTGTCAGCCACAGCTCAAACTCCTCGTAGGCCTTCAGGTACTCGCTCCAGTGAAGCCACACCCACTCAATTCGACTGGGTGTGAGGTGAAACACATGAAGATGAGTTAGACTGAGCAGCTGGGGTCTGGTTAATCTCTATAAACAGATATCTGCATATGAATGGAGAATCTGTAGGCAAGGGACAGGATTTTGGTGTGGGAAGTGTTCTGGTTTACATCTGTAGTCCGTTTGTAGTCTGAGTAGTATTGACCAATCACATTTGAGCGGGCTTTGGTTGCATGCAGGTAAACAGTCCGTGTGCAGAGCAAAAGAGGCGAAATGCAATCTCAGAACCCATCGGCTATTGTCTGACAAAGATTTAGATTTTTATCAATCTCGAAACCCTCGAAATTTGCTTTTTATTAGCTTTTTTTCATTTTTATTTATCTGCATTCAAACCATCATCAGACGACAACCGATGGGTTCCAAGATTGCTAATCAGACTGTAAACAATGCCCAGCACACGGAAGAGGAAGTCTTGGCCCGGATATGCATTATCCTTTAACCAGATATCTGCTGGCTACACCGGAAGCCCCGAAACAACATTTATTTACCTATCTAACTAAACAGAAAACTATTTGCTGGACAGAAGCAACTAACATACCACATACAACAAGCCACCAGCTATTTGTCATTTAACCTCAGATATTGTGCAAACCACGTGTCAACAACACAGTGATAACAGCCTGATAACACACTAGGCCCATTTAGCTAGCTCACACGCTGATGTTATCAAAACACTAAATATTTGAGTGTAATTGACTCACACTCCTCTCTCACTCAAAACAGAACAGAAATGAACCAGGTGCAGTTAACTGATCATAATTAACCACAATCTATAATTATTCCAGTGGCATACTCCAGCCTTGACATTGTTTCTGGGTACACAAGATACCAATGTAAAAATTTGTCCATCCATTAAGTCATTTATGAAGAAAAATATGCCAAATATTCTCTGGCTCCAGCGTCTTTTCTCTGTTTTATATCTTTTTAAACTGACTGTTGGTTGGACAAAACAAGCACCTTCTAAGATGTCACCTATAATTTGACATTTTTAGCCTAAAACTTCCATTAGCTGCAGCCCAATGCTAACATTATAACCTGTAAGTGTCACCATGATAATAAGCAAATCTTACATCATACACCTAAAAAAAGTCAATATTTTCACACTTTGGCTGAGTTTGCATTTGCACCATGAAGGTGAGGCAGAACCCCAAACAATGCTCTGGATAATATTTAGGGAAACCCCTCAATTCAAATACTGTAGCCGACATGCTGATATAAATACAGCTTTTAAAGCCGTTTGAAACTGTTAATGTTATGTACTTGTGTACGTGGATTTTCAGAATCTTTGATGGTTCAGGTGTGGAACAATTCCCTGAAAAGACACATCCAAAGCTACTCAAAACAGATCATTAACGGCTGAACTGTGAATAAAGCCAAAGCTGCCCTCAGGGCAAACTAACCAGGAGGAGTGTCAAACACCTACAAATCAGTGCACACACTGAGTCTACAGTGAGGAGAGCACCTGTGACAGTGGATGATATAGGTGCAGGTCTCCTCCCACTGGCTTTTCAGGTCTTTGAGCTTAGCGTGGGTGTGGTTCCGCAGCTCTTCGTCTCCGCTCTGCAGAAGGTTCTCGGCTGCCACCAGCACCATGTCCATCTTCACGCGACCTTCGTGCTCCGACTGATGGATTTCCTACACATTCCGCAGGGAACATTTTAGTCCATGTAATATGTAAACATAGCGTACCTGTAGATTAAACACTAAAAAATGAATAATACTGTCAAATGTTAAAATTACTGTAAACTACTTTGAATTTGGCTGAGATGATTGATAGCATCTTTCTCACACAACATGTATCATAATACTTCTCAAAATGAAGACCTTTCCAATTAACCCCTTTAGTTTTCTGCGCCAACGAACCGATTTCCCCAAAGAAGAAGTATCATTATCTTATGAACAAAAAGTGACACTTCATAATCTTATTTAAGACTTTTTTGAGAACTTGCGTTAAAGATTTGCATTAAAGGCCAAGGTAACTAGAAACAAAGTGGACAATGTGGAAATAAACAGTTTCTGAACGACTGAAAAGAAGATGGTGAAATTATATTTTTAGGGGCATTATGTTATCATAAGATTTTAAATATACAAAACACTGACAACTGAAGACTTGTATGCACTATATCCAAGAAACTATAATACTTTCAATTTCTAAAATAATTAATTAATTTAAAATGTCAGACCTTCTTATGAATGAGGACATAGTTCATTTAGGTTTTTTTGGAAAGGGTGTATCTGTGTCCATGCTTTCTTGATTTGTTTGTATACCTTCTAAATTTTGAGATTTAATTGATTGTGATTAAAAATGAGTCCCACTAAAAGGATCGTCAGATACTGTACCCTGCTCGACGACCAGAAACTGCAGTGGTCTAAACTCTGGAGTCTAATGACAGAGTACTAAAGTAGAAGCAGGGGTCAGAGGTGAAGGGTCAAACAGTGAGTGAAGTACCTTACCTCTGTCTCCTTGAGTCGGGCCTCCAGGGCATCCCGGGGCCCCTGGGTGTTGTCACTGGCCTTCAGCCTCTCCTGGATGGCCCGCATCCAAGAGATGGCCGCATCCAGGCTCTCCGTGAACTCCTGCTGCGTCATGACTGGTCCTGGGCCTGAAGACAAGAACAGCAGGCAGACTCTAGATCAGCAGGCACTTCATGTTAAAGGGGAACTCCACTTTTATTTTGGAGGAAAAACTCATTTACACATTTTTAACAAAAGCCTGTGTTACAAACTGGGAGCGTGATGCTTGAAAAGACATGGGGCGTTGACAAGGTAGGACAGATGATATTGGTTGCATCATGGGAAACGTAGGATCAAGTGTTTCTGGAGCTTGCCCCATACCAGGGACTAAAAGTCAGGATATCTCAGCTTCCGCTGTTTCGATTTTGGCCATTCTTTTTAAAAATCTGTCTCTTGTGAGTCCCCCACCTCTCTGGAAGTGCGATTCTAAATTGCTTCAGTACCTCTTTTCATCATATAAACCACAGATTTGTAAAATTCTTCATCTTCTAATTTCTACTGAGAGATGTTCTTTTATCTATGATATATCTCTCGTCCTTGCTCAACTCATTAAAAGAGGTGATTAATGGAGGTACAAATGTGTGGTTTGTATGATGAAAACCTGCAGGCACACCTTTTGTGACTTGTCATGCAATTGCTGTAGGGCCATAGACACTGCCTTTGCTGATTCCAGTGCTTTTAACCTAAGCCAGTGGTTCCTGGGAGTGCACCCTTTTCCACCAACAGGGAACAGGTTCCGTTCAGGTTCTCACACCTAATTTTGAACCATTCTGAGCATTTCGACCAAACATAAATTGGTTCGGAACCCGAAAAGTTGGTTCCCAGTTCCCAGCTGGAACCAAAAACTAGCAGGTTTTCCTTGACCTGAAGTGCGAACTGTGACAACATCAGTGGGCGTGTCATATTCTACAGGTTGGAAGGAGAGGATGGAGAAGGCAACAATGGTCTCTGGTCTACTATGGTAATAGTCTCTACATCTTCTTATCATTCATAGTTGGTCCAAAAACAAATATCTGTAGTAACACAACAAAAGCTGCAGATAATCAATGTGATCCGCCATCTTGCTACTACTGTTTGCTTTCGTTGTGCATTGTGCAACGCCCTCTGTTGATGATGCATCCTTGATTACAACAGTTCTGCTCAAAACTGGTGGAAACGTGGGCTGGTTTGGTTAGATAGCACCAAGGTTCCAAGAATTCTGAACAGAACCGGTTCAAGAACCAGAGCTAATGTGGTGGAAGAAGGGCACCTGTGACGAGACACGCAAAGACTGATTCGTATGAAGGGGTCACACGTGGAAAAAGGTTGGAAACCACTGACCTAAGGTATAAAGTTGAACTGAATTGATTGTTGAACACCTCACTGACATGGCAACAACAAAAACTGTAGGGTTTTGTTGTTTGTTTGTTTGTTTGTGTGTCCACATCCTGTAGACATATATACATATATTTCATACTTTTGGTAGAAATTTAAATAATATGGCCCCATCCTTGTTATGTAGATTTTCAAGAATGTGGTAATAGAAATATTCCAGGAATTCCTTCAACTGCCTTAAGGCCAGTGCAGCATGGTGCAGAAACTCAGTGTGCCCTCAGGAGATGCAGCTGAGAGGAAAAACCTTGAGAGAACATAACTGACAGAGGTAGTTAAGAGTCTGCAGTGAAATCTATGGGAAGGAGGAGTCCTGGCACTGCAGGAGCACAAAGAGGAACCACATGATTTCTTAGAGGGAAAATGAAACACAGACGGTTATTTTCCTCAATGACTCATTTCTACCCACCACAACATTCCTTCTTCTACCCAATAGCTGCTTGTTCTGCCTCAGACTCTTAAACTTGGCAATATTTGGAACTCCCTGTCCCTCAGTGAAAGCTAATAAAAACACTTGAAACCTTTCTTTATACTTATCAGAAATGAAATGTATCATGCTAATACTTCTGACAGCTGTTTTCCCCTTTATCAAATGCATTTTTTTAAAAATCATTTTCAAATTCGTGTGTTTTATGTTATTGTCATATTCATTTAGAGGGGGACAATGCACAGGAATCAACAATGACATTTTAAAAAACATTAATCTAAATGTGCCGGGGTTAGCTCGGTAGCTAATTTGCACCTGTAGAAATGAGTACTAATTTATGACTTGTAATTTACTACTCTTACTTTCTCTCTGTCACTATACAATTTTATGTCTCTTAGTCTTTAGTTTTAACAAACACACAACACACATTCTATGGGCTACTTTTTGTAACATCATATAGCTGTTTTAACAGAGGAAAAACTGTAAACATGCGTCATAATAGCTTACAATCCTGTCCATTTGGTAAGAGTAAACGTTTTGGTTAGCCCCTCCTCCCTCAGTTTGACAGCTAGTGCAGTAAACTCGCATTAACACAAGTTAACTTTAAAATATTTCGCTCACACGACGGCGGTAACATTCACGCTTTTTGTTTGCTTGTCCTGCTAACTGCGTGACTGCGTAATTCAAGAACGCTTATTAATATTTACACATGCTGTATATGCTTACACATATAACTTCAGTCTGGTATTAACGACCTATATGCTATGCTAGTTTAGAAGTGGAGATTCGACGCTAGGACCGCACAGTTTACTGTAATATCCCCGCCCACAAAATACAACAAACCCATATGGGGAATACAGATCCCCGCAGCTCATTATAGTACGGTAATCTAATGTAGAGCTGGCGACACAGCGAGTTGCCGTGTTTGTAGGTAGAGGTAGGCCTATCATCATTAAGCTAGCTGAACAACGGTGCAGTTTTACAGATCAACTACGGCTTTATAAGAATAAAAACACTTACGGCTTTATGTTCATCAGGCGTGAGCAGCCGCTAGTGTGAACACTGTCCTGCTGGGTTGTGTACAGTGAAGTTAGGGCAGGCAGGAAGTTGAGCCGAGGCCGCCGGGGGCTGGAGTCAACACGCAGCATGGCATGCTGCCTTCAAAGACTCCTTGTAAACTACACGATTACCCGACAATACAACAGAAATGTTTGTTTAATACTAAACAAAACTTTAAGCCTGCAGGGAAATTGCAACTCACACAGAAACTGACTAAACACAATACAGTGTGTTTCAAATGTAAAACTAAATAATAAGTCTTATCCAATTTCAGTATCAAACTAAATATGTTTAAATAATAAAAGATACACTTAAGAAATGTATAGCACTGGAATTCTGGGCTACACAAGCTTTTGTGGTATTTTCCAATAATAACGGGATTTTACATGTTTTACCACAAGCTATTTCTATATATAAAAGAAGCTTCCTCCCAAAATAAACAGTAGAAACAGCAGTAATATAAAAAATGTAAAGAAACCCTTATTTTCTTTTTTTACATTTACATATACAATTTGTTATGGGGTTGAAATTGTTTAGAATTCTACAGTGAATTTCCTTACTTACTATTTGTGAGGCCTTTACTAAACTTCTATAACCAACAGGGAATGTTCTGCTGTAAACCAAGTGGTGTCTTCATGTTCCACGGTCTTTCAACAGAATTTGTAAGTATTTGTTATTTTACAATTTAGCTCTCTCCTGAAAATGGGAAGATACAGATGTTACAGTTATTTGTACATATTTATTCAGTTCGTGTCATTTTCTGACCAACACAAATGAACACTAACATGGGAGGAAACAACTCCCGAAATAAACACAAGGCGAACATGCACTCTTCAAACAAGAGAGTGCTTCTTGCTATGAGACCACAAACGCCTTTATTGAGCACATTTATTTATCAAAAGCATGCATGACAGCTATTATTCATTTCTTTAAATTTAAGTTGAACTCATACTGTATTTCAGTATGTCTGACAGTTCAATTCATATTCTATTCCTACTAAGTTCCACTCATAGTGTATTTCAGTGTCTCCGGCAGCACTTGAACTCATCAGCAGACCAGATTGAACCAGAAAAACGAACAAATCCAGAGCAGCTGCTGAACCGGAGCACCCATCACTGATTCAAACTGCAGGGCGCGTCTCAGAGGCTTGTTCCTATTGGTGGAAAGAACAGCAACAGTTCCCACCCAGTTTGCCTTCAGTCTGTCAGAACTTATCCTTGGTTTCAATTAAAAATGCATAGTAAACACTTCATGAAAAGAAACATTTAATAATCAAATCCCCATTGAAAACATGCTACAACAATGGGTAATATTGGATAACATATCAATGAATTAGCCGTACTTGGCAGGCTTCGATAAATATATTAAACCGTTTGTTGGCTTTTATTATTGTGTTGAATTCATTGAATTCGCAGAGTAATACGAATGGAATCCCACACACAAATCTTTGGCTACAGGCCAAATATTAACAGCCAGTAAGAGTCCAGTTCTACGGCAGTATGCAGTATGCAACCAGCTTTTATTAACTTGTTTACCAGTTATCATTTAAAAGGTTGATTCACCCAAATAACAACACTGTATATTTTCTCACTTACCTCTGGTGGCATCTAGCCATGTAGATAGTTTTGGTTTTGAGATTTCACTTTCAAAGTAGTTAGCCAGGTAGGTAGGTATGTGCAGCCTTGTTAAGCTAAATAAAGGGAGTGGTGTGGTTACTGTGTCTGTGTACTGTTTACTTACAGTAACAGCAGCAGGTAATGTGATTGGCTTACAAAACTTTTAAGGACAGTTGTGTTATTTTCCTTAATTATTACGTTCTCATGGTACAAGTAGACAGGCTAGCAAGGCTACCAAAAGTAGTCTCCATCTGTCTCGTGGCCCTCGTTTTGCTGGTCGTAGTGGCCCCTTGAGACTCTTCCCAAGCTTTGTATGGCCTCAACAAGCTCCACCAATCAGAGCCTGAGAAGTTAAACCCTATTTGCACGGCACTATTGTACTAGCGAAACACTCACAGTTTAAACACAGTTTAATTGCTGTGTGGGGTTAACCATGTTACCAAAAGCAATTTGATCAAATGGTGCACAACCACCGTTTGGGAAAATATTCTATTCGGACTTCTTGCTCCGGTGCCCGTTTGTACAGGACTTCAGATGCTGTCAAAAATTTCATTTAGAAGTGCCAAGGCAGCCTCCATAATCCTCGACCGGCAAAGAGGCAGAAAATAGGCGTGGAGAAAACAAAAACACAAAAAATCGACCCCTAATCACAGAGATGCCGATTCGCACAGTACTAATATTATGTCATGACCTCTGTGTTTTGACAGAGGTAGGTAATTTGCGGTGGAATTTTTACTTTACAAATTACGGACATGGCAGATTCACACAGGATTAAGACCACGGACAACCTCTGCAATAACTACAAATTACTATACCCAATGGTAATGATGCCCCTGATAATCTTGACAGTCACTTAAGCATTCATTTTAATTCATTGACTGCTTCAATCGGCTTTCTTAACCCCAAATATTAGGACTATGTATTGCATTAATGCTTATTTTGTATGTGCTAGAATAGGCTCTGCTCCTGAGGGTACTCCTTAATGAATCCAAGCAGCAGTGAGTGATTCAGCAGGAGGCATAATAAACCCTGCAGGGCTACGGAGAACACAACACAACCCAACTTCTTTTCCTCATTCTCAGCAGTAATAGGTTAGATTGAGTCTAGGGTGCTATGCCTCTCTCTCCTGTCTCTGTTCAAAGATGGCCCATGGTATTGAAAGTGAATGTATTGCGCCGTCCACTGACTCCTGGGTGATGACCTTTGACCTCTTCCCAGTTGATGCTGTGACTAGTTTGATCTTTAAAGAACAAATATCAAGATCCAAACCAACAATGAATGTATCCTACCAACAAGTTTTGTGTGTGTATCCAAAGTCTGCTATATCTTCTTCCTCTGTGCCATAGAGCTCCATTGTTGTCCAAAAACTATTAAAAACACATCAGTGAGCCACACTGTTGCACTGGGTGACATGAACACACACACTGTAGTTTATTTGGTCTCACTCCCACATACTCCGTCCTGCTTCCCAAATAGCCTACCCACCAGAGCAGCAAATGTGGATTAATCCACTGCCTAAAATAGTCCCCAACAAATGCATTCTTTCCTCCTGTTTGAGTAACATTTGCTGAAAACAACAGTGACCAGCTGTTGTAGGAAATTACTGAACCAATTAATGTAACTATATATTTGTGAGGTGTTTTTAAAGATTTACTCCTTCAGTAGGAACCAATGGGCTTGAGACTGAGCGCCACGGTGGGGTAGGGAAGTCACAAAGTATTGAGAGATGGACTCAGATTTTAGTCTTTTCATGGAATTTTTTACAACAAGAAAAATGTGTAACAACAGCCGTCATATCATTGAAGTTACAGAGGCTGAAATGAAGTTGACCTGGGCTCATCCTGCTGCCAAAATAGAAAAGAAATCATTATAACCCAGCTGGCAGCATGACAGATTACATTCTGGGGTGGCATCATACTTACCAACGAACATAGAAATTGAGACTTTTTCCTCACATGATATATGATATATTTTTCTCATAATTAGTCCTAATTACAAGATACAAAATCCAGCAGGAAGTGTGGACGAAACAGCTCGTCAGAAGAGGATGAGCTATTGAAGGTTGAATGAGTAACAGATCGATATCAGGTAGGGAAGCATCAACATATAGAACTGCTGCCAGTTAGGAAATACATACTATGCAAATATCAGTTGGTAAAAGTGTGTCTCAACAATGGTTATTAGGAAGATACATATCTCAACAACAACTGGCCAGATTGTCTTGAAATTGGGTATGAATATTAATTAGAACATTCCTAATGATTGTGGTGATCCACTGAATTTTCATGTAGCACCTTTAGGTCAAATAATTAAGGAATTGCCATTAACTTCACTGTACATATTCTTGGTTTTCAGTGGAACCCAAACAATATTATTATTATATTAGCTTATGATATATCATATCAGTGTATCAGCTGATAAGGAACAAGAAATGTGAGTACAGAAATGCCAAAGATACATTTGACGTAATTTAGAACAGCGTCTCCATTACACAGTTTATCCACCAGAGAGCACTGACAAGTTTATTAGCCGTGCTAATAGTAGGGATGGCAATGTTGTCTGTCAGTCGGTTCAGCACTTTGGTCCAGGCTGAAAGATCTCAACCCTTACTGTATAAGATGGATTCTGATTACTTTTTATACAGACATTCATGGTCAGCAAAGGATGATTCCTACTCTCTTTGGTGATCCCTGATGTTTCCTCTATAGCACTGCCATTAGGTTGAGATTAGGTGTTTTTTAGTGAAATGTGTTGACAGCTATTGGATGGATTGCCATGAAATTTGGTACAGATATTTATGTTTTCCTCTGGATGAATTGTAATAACTTTGGTGATCCTCTGACTTTATTTATAGTGCCATTATCAGGTCGAATTTCCTACTGTCTCATGCTTTGGTTTACTTGGCATACTTGGTTTTGACCAACTAATCATGTTCCAAATGGCCTCAGCTGTACCTACTTATTTGCTCATAAGCAAAGTTTAGCATGCTTTCCAAAATCTAAACTAAGATGGTGAACATGGTGAACATTATATCTGCATTTAGCATTTAGCTCAAAGCACCGCTGTGCCTAAGTACAGCCTCACAGAGCTGCTAGCAGGCTGTAAACTCTTTGGCTCCATTCATACTACAATTGAGGGTCCGCGTCAGTCTGGCATTCCACGCATGCTATGGCAAGCCCTTTTAACATTTAATCAGTAGGGCTGACTAGTAATGATTTTA
>LKNJ01006096.1:0-19279 GCA_002120245.1 Maccullochella peelii | reverse complement strand
TTTACAGTTACTGTAAATGTTATATACAATGATTATGAATTAAAAAAGAACAATTTCTTTAATTTGGTCCTTCTCTGCTGCTTTTTTAAACGTCACTTTGCTTCCTCGTACTATTTATATCATTTTATCAACTGAGTTTGCTTTCATGTAGATTTTTTGGTGAGTTCAACCGAACTATCTCTGCCAATCAAGATTAATTTCTTCATTTCCTTAAAGTCCACGAGATCAGAGACACGAAGAGTCTCAGGAGCATTTTTATTCACCCAAAGAAACAATAATATGCAACAAAAGTTGTGGACCCATAAAAAGAGGTCAACTAAACACAACATAAACTGAACAGACCAAAGTGACCTAACAAACTTCTTCTTCTTGGGCGGTCATCAAACAGTGTATTTGGTGCATTACTGCCACCTCCTGCTTCGAAGTACCAACAAACTAACTAACCTGCTTTGCTTTCATCTTTCACTCAGGCGAGAAATAAAAAGAACAACTGAAGGCAAACTGAACTAAAGCCAAAGTGTGACTGTACACAAGTTAACTGTGTGTGCAGTGTGAATGTAACGTGCATAAGGTCAACATAAATTCAGTTATGAACCTTTAAATGTTAACTTTAGAGAAAACTGATTAGCAACTGATAAGCTGTTAATAACTCTTAACTGCAGCAAAGGCTTCAGTCAGCCGTTAACATTATTATTTTCCTCAGACTTATATTAGTGCTGAGAACTTTGTCTGGCCTCAAGGTTCTTTATAAAGTGGAACATTGTATTGCATGTGATGATGAGGATGAGACTAGGAAACCAGAACCAAGAGCACTACTCTGGGGTTTCCACCGTGGGAACTTTCCCCGAGGACCAAGAACCTTTTGTCAAACTAAACCTGCGTTTGGACCTAAATTTAGTTCCTGTAGGAACTTTGATGGTTCAGGTCCAGAGGTTGGAGGGCTGAAACAAAGATGTTACAGCTTCTGTACCACTTCCTTCACAAAACAAGGAAGAACGCTAGTATCTTAATTTGGATGAGGGCCAACGTTTCTTGTTGTTTCCGAACATTAAAAACAAAGTTAGGCTTGTTGTCGGCTTCCTGACAAGTTAAAATAGAGTGAGATAACGAGCGAGAGAGGGAGCAGCGGTCCAGAGTGCCAGCGAGTGACTAAAACAGGGATGAGTTTCATGCCGGTTATGTTCTAAAGCAGAAATAACAGAAAACACAAGGAACAACATGGTGACAAACTGTTTCAAATGTCGCTGTCCTTTTAAAGTCATCGTCATCGGTCTAATTTGCCTGATCTTCGAGGTTGAAATGCAAACTGAAATGCACAAAAGGGGTTTTTAGTTCCTGGGTGTAGTTGCTCTGGTTCCAGAGGGCTACATGTATACTTGAGAAGTTTCCCGTTAAGTGAAATGTAGCTTTATCTGCCGGAGCTCGCTGTAAAACCAATCGGCTCGAGAACCTTCACACAGAAAAGCAGCTTAACAAGCAGTGAAAACAGGTTCGATAAGCCCAAGACGTTAAATAAGTCTTCTCAAGACAAGACTGGACTTCAGTGGGGGCCCTCGTCCCACCACTGTGTTCAGGTGGACCTCAGAACTCCAGCAGGAGCGTCAGCGGCTCCACAGAGTTCAGGACAAGCTCTTGTTTCTGTCCGTAGACTCCCTGCTCCAACTTCACGCCTGCCTTCGTGCACTTCACTGAGCTGGACATGAACTCCCTGCAGGCCGACACCAGGTTTGAGAAGAGCTGGGCGCCCCACCACAGCTCACACCCGCCCTTGTACTGCACCCTTCTCTTGGGCAGTGGCTCCCCAAGCAGGGAGTCCTGGGGGATAAATAAAACGCTCCCGGGAAGGTCGAGAACGGAAACCGAGTGCCCCGTGTCTTTTCGGAAAAGTTTGGTGGTCATCAGACTGCTGGCTGTTGAGATCACAGAAAAATAAAAAGAAGCTGGCTTTACATTGATATTTAACTCGCTTTGGTCTGAATGTCACATGGTCACGTTTAAAACGAGTCTTTACTGTTTAATTTAGTGTCATTTAGACTAGATTAGCCTGTGAAGAATTAAATGAGGAAATGTATTCACCAAATAAATGTGACATGGTAGCTGTGTGCAGAGAGATGAATGGAGTTAACCAACAATCAGAACTGCATGCGGAGAAAATGAAATGACCTGCCTCATATTCCTCATGCTAAATTTAACCGTTTCTTCCTGATCGTGAAAGCAAAACTCTTGTCTAGTACAAACGAAGAAAAGATGCTGCTAATGAGCAACTTACGGTCTTATTTGATTAAAAATGTCCATAAAAAGAACACACTCATTTTCCTTTCCTAAATTACATCTAAATATCAGTTTGCATGTACCTAGCAATAAGATTATTAACATGCAGTCTGAGGAATATTAAGCAGATTATAATATTTGACGCCTGCAGAGTAAAAAAACATCTTACCCATCTCATGAGTGACGTTCTCCGTGGCTCCGTGGAAGAAGCACACGTACACAACCAGTCCCTCCTGGATCTGAGGACAGAGGGGCACAGGAAGACCACTCCTTATGTTTACTGTAGAGACACTGTTGCTACGTGTGCATCATGCACAGCATTATTATACCACTAACTGCAGATCTTAAAGCTGCTCTCCTGTTGCCTGGGTCCAGTCCTTTGGCTCCGCCCACTCCACCGACTGATTCTTCATTGATTTGATGGCATGTCTTCTTAATATCGCCCGACATCGTACTTTGGTTTTACTTCGCAGCAAGTGTGTTAACATGCTAATGTTTAATCTGTGGAGTTTTGCATGTTAGCGTTATCTTGGTATTGTTACACACTTTTAGCCTTTAACATTTGGCACGGGCCGTCTGGTGGCCTAGTGGTCAAGAAACACTGTTTAACCACAACGCTCTTTGCTTCACGTCTCTCTCTCATGCTACTGAATCGCTACCATCACTTTCAAATGAAGGTAAAGTGCCGAAAATAATCTTTAAAACAGACAAAAAAATATATTTAGCATGCTAGCATAACATGCCAACATTTAGCAGGCTAGCATAACACAGTAATATTAAGTATGCTCTGTGAGATTTACTCCAAGCACAGTTGAGGCTGTCAGGAATGTGATCCTTAGTTTTAGATGAAAAGTCAGAGGACCATGAATGAATCCAGTAGTTGTTGAAATATTTGAGCCAACACACAGACAATAGCTCTTAGATCTTTTAGACATATTTAAATGAACATAAAAGAGCAAAAACAAACACACCCACCTCCACCCACTGAGCGTCGGCCCCGTCCACGGCCGGTTTGGTCTTAACCTTCGCCTTGCTGCACTGCTGGATGACCGTCCGGGCCTGTAGTCTCCTGGGCCTCCGGAAGGGGGCAGGGCTGCTCATACACACATATACAGTGTGTCAAAACATAGGCAGTAATACTACTACAACTACCAATAGACACGTTCATTAATTAATTAGTTGTAAAGGAGGACGGTTAAAGGAAAGCAGGCAGCGTACCTGTCCACCTCAGGAGGGGGTTTGGCTGTGAGTGCCGGGGCAGAGCCAGCGATGGTGAAGACGGGCCAGGGTTTGGTGCTCGGGGCCACCACAGGCTCCAGGCCACAGCTGGGGCTCCTCTTAGCCAAAGAGCCTGCCTCCAGGTCTCCCTTTCTCTTCACCGGGCGCTGGATGCTGCCCTGGCTCCGGGTCTGTATCGATATTTGGGACTGGGTCTGGGTCTTTAATCCTCTGCTTTGACCTGGAGGTTGACTTTGTTTGCTTGTGGCTTGTGGAAGTGTGGGTTTTGCTGGGAGCTCAGCTGACCCCGTGAGAGGATTGATTACGTCCTGGTCTTTGACGTAGTGATGTGTTCTGGCGCTGCCCCGAGAGCCACGTGTTTCTTTGTGGTCCTGAGGTTGTGTCTGCTCCCCTGGCTGAGCTTTCACCTGAACCTGGTTCTCAGGCTGAACGTCAGAGCTGTTTGTCTTTGTCTGGACTTCAGACTGTGGAGGGGTCCCTCTCTTGACAGACCAGAGTCTGGCGACAAAGGGGGCGTTAGGAATTCTTGGCTGGAGGATTATGGGAGCTCTGGGCTGGAAGTTGATGGGAGTTCTCAGGTGAAGGAGAATGGGGATTCTGGGCTGAATGGGAGTTGCAGGCTGGGGGGACACGGGGTTCTCCTAGGATTGAGATGAGAGACAGAAAGTGGGACAGTTCTGTAGACAGATCTACAGATACAAGAAGATGTGTGTGTGTGCGTCGAGTGTGAGACACCCACCACTCTGTCCTCTGAATGCATTGCTGGCTGCCTCTCTTCACCTTCATCAACATCCCCACCATCATCCTCGTCGCCATCGCTGTAACCATCGTCGTCCTTCCCACTGTTGTCAAGATGCAGACAGAGACGGAGACATTGTGACACCAAAGAAATTCAATTTATATGAACTGTTCACTAATCTTACAGCTACTTTTTACACTTTGACTTCTATTTTAACCACTACAACTTACTGTGTTGCTACTACTACTTCCACTCCTGTGACTTCTCGTAGTTTGCCTCATAGCACAGTGTCTATACAGTACTGAATCCCTAAATTTGTCCCTGAATTCTGCCTGTGACAGGAACCCACACACCTGTGTAAACCGTCACATATCTGTGGTGAGCTGAGCGCCTGCAGACGTGACTCTGATCCTCCGGGTTCTGTTTGTGGCTCCTTCCTCTTCCTGCTGCTGCACCGCGAGCAGCTGTTGATCCACTGCACCACATCAGGCCTCATGGTTTTCCAGAAGTACCTGTCAGAGATTATTACCTCCAACGTTACGTATAATCTAAATTAAAAAACCTAGAATGATCCCAACAATATGCCAAACTTTGCCTTTTTGTCTTTATTTTTGAACTCTAAAAGACAAGTCATACAGTGTGAGGATGGTACAAAACAGCATGCTCTGACTTCTTAGTGTCACCATCATTGTTTTCACAACCACACGGGGCTAAACACTCTTCAAAGCCCAACAAATGTGTGTGTTTAAGCCTAAAACATGCTGAAATAGCCATCTGCTATTGGTTGATTTATGGTTCAAGGTGATGTCACTCAGCTTTATTTAAAACTAACATGATGAAACTGAAGTGATGATGTGTTCAGGTGTATCAGCCACCTATTTCCCCTCTGGGTCTTTGCAGAATCAATAAAGTTTCATTTAATCACTGATCCTCTCACACCTTTCGTTGAGCAGTCTGAGACACTTGCTGACGTCGAGGTGGTTCAGCTCGTTGTGATAATCCACCAGGGCGTCTTCAACTTGCTGCCTGTCCCTCAGAACCAAACGCACCCGATCTCCCTTCACCATGTGGAGCTTGTCGTCTGGGAAACCAGGGAACAAGTTAACTGTTATCGTGAAAGGATCTAGAGTTTGTCTGCAGTTTTGTTGGGCTGCAACTAACGATTCTTTTCATTATTGATTAATCTGCTTCTTTTGTCTGACCAACAGTCCAAAACCCAAAGACTCTTCATTTACTGTCAGAAAGAACAAAGAAAAGCAGCAAATCCTCAAACTGAAGAAGCTGGAACCAGCAAATGTTTGACATGTTTGCTTGAAAAATGAAAAATCCATTATCAAAATAGTTGGCAATTAATTTTCTTTCGATCAACTAATCGGTCAATCGAATAATCGTTGCAGCTCTACGTGTTTGCTTCATTGCATAGTTTAAAAGCATGCTGGTCCTGATGACAGTTTTGCTGACGCTGTTGACACATTGCAGCTTTGCTCGGCCATTTTTCTTGGTTTTTTTTGTTTTTTTTTAATGGAGGCATCGCTCAAAAAACGTTTTTATCTCTTCTTTAAGAGTTTCAGCTCCACCACGAACTATTGTTGATGTACTTTATGCCTGTAAGGTCCATGTTGTAGTTAATGTATGTCAGGTTTATGTCACATTTAGCAAGAGGAAAAATAACCTCTAATATCACCAATGAAAACCAGACATTAGTACATGAGTCTTGGCTGTATGAGCAGAGAAAAGAGGAACCTACTGACCTGCTGAATGTGTTTAGGGATTCTGGTTTGTACAAACCTTTGATGGCAAACTTCTTGCAGAACCTCCTGAAGGTGTTCTTCTCTACATAGCTCAGTCCAGGAGGATAGGTGCGTCTGCTCAGGTAGAGCTCCACTGCATCGTACTTGGCGAAATAGGCCTGCTCACACAGACAGGTAAAATAGAGACAGTACAGGTAACTGATGGGCACTGTCCACGTGCCATGTCGATTGGACTCCCAAGGGCCACGAATCATTTTGTGACCTTTTTTTTGTACTGCAACATATAATATTTCATCACCCCACCTAGAACATACCTCCTCCCCCACAGCAGGCCGGGTCGGACCTCTGGACGGAGTCTGTGGAGGACAGACACAAAACTCAAGCTTCTGCTTTTAAAACAGCAGCGACAGTGCAGGAGTTCAGCTGCTGCCATTTTACTTATTGATTATTGAAAGATGATCTGATGTACAGTAAGTAACTCCTGCGCCTTACTGCTGAGTCGCTGTGGACCAAGAGTGTGGGCACAGCGTCCGGATGGAGGGTGACTTTCTCCCCGCTGTGGTCGAAGCAGTCCTCAGTGAAGTGGGTCGAGCAAACAGACGACCGGAGCCGAGGGTGCCAGTTAGGACGACCAACAGCCTTCAGCCACTGAGCCAGCTGGGCCGCGTTGTGCAGAGGAAACCTGCGGGGAAGGACGGGTGAATATATATAATACAGATACAGATACAGTATACAGATAAAATAATATGAAGTGATACACAGACATAACTTGTTTGTAACATTTACATGTAGCGGCATGTCACTAGCTAGATAGATACTTTATTAATCCCATAATAACTCAGTAATAATATCAATAGTTCAACTTCTACCTGGTCAAAGGCTTTTTCAGCATGAAGGGATTAGAAGAAGACGGCTCATCAATTTTCTTCTTTCTCACACAATGGGACCGCTATGCTACATTAGCTGCTGCTAGGAGAGCTAATGCTAACATAACTGCAGCAAACTCAGCTCACCGACCCGAATAATCTACTGAATAAAACCCCAAAACTACTTTCTTTTCCCGCAAAGTTTGTTTGTGGGAATTGTACTGGTGATTTACAACACATACTGAAACAAAAAAAGGTTAAATTTTAGTAAAAATAATGTATATAATGAAATATTCGAGGTGAATTTACTAAAAGAACAACCGTTTGATTAGAGTTTCATGTTTTTCCCAGTGAACAAAGACAGATTTAAAGGATTTGACAAGGTGGGTTTAGGTGTCTTTAAAAATGGTAAAGATAAGCTCGACCTGCATGATAAAAGAACAACATTTTTGTATAATTGTTAAATACAGTTAAGTTTCTTGTGCTGTGCAGTGGAACAGTCAGTTTAAAGGAGACACGACTGGTTTAGATGTAGCTGAGAAGCAACAACTAGTTAGCAATAGAGCTAAGCTAACGATTGATCTGAAATAGTACATATATACACTTGTACTGCCAGGTCAGGTAGGTATTTTGTGGTTTATGAGAACAAGATAGTCCATGATGGCTAGCTGTTAGCCACTAACTTCTGCAGATCCTGAACAAACGGAGCTGTATTTAAGTTGTTGCCATGGAGAGGTTTAAAATTTACTTCACTTAACTTTATTGTCCCATCAAGGAAAAGCCAACTTGCAGCAGTAGTTGACAGAAAATATTATAAAGAAATCTCACTGAACACGCTGATAAACCGCTCTCATTATTTATTCTGTGTTTAGTTAGCTATCCAACCGTAGCATCTTGCAGGGTAACTAGAAGAGTCTTAATTCAGAGAATTGCTCATACTCATAGAAGGTGAGGCCCAGGCCTCGCTCCACCGGCCCGCAGCAGTTGGTGCAGTTGTAGACGCTGCAGCGGAGCCACTTCCTCTTGGTTCTGTTGAGGCAGGTGTGGCAGCTGGAGATCCAGTGGGCCAGGTCTCGGGTCATGCTGGCCCAGTAGAAGTGCTTTGTGATCTCTCGCTGGCAGATTCCCTGGCCGTAGTGACCCTGGTTGTCATGGACCTGCTGCAGGATCGAGTTCACCTGGGACCAAAAGGCAGAACGGTTGGTTCAGTTGTCACCGGGCAAAGGATCCCCTATTGTTTCCTTAAGATGTTTGGGGGCAGATTTTTGCATTTATTTTTAGAGATTAAGACAGGAAATGCAGAAAGAGAGAGGGATGGCATGCAACAAAGGTCCGCTGCTGTAATCGAACCGGGGACATTGTGGTTCATGGGTCCTGAGAGCTCGAGGCTTACTGTGTGTTAACTGGTTTCGTGCTAACTGAATTCAGAGATGGGTCCCTGTGTTTATATATCAGGTTTTCATTATCTCAGTTTTTTACCTAAATGAATGTGTTTAATCAATCAAATTTACCCACCGCAAATCTGGGTCCAGGAAATATTCTAGCACAGAAAGTACACAGAGTGGGAGGAATGGGGGAGGAATGGGGGCCCAGCAGCTCATTTCTGTGACTGCACTGGACATTTTAACGACTTTCCAATATTTTACAGTTCTGCTGCTGGTAACCAACTTTACGTCATGTTGGCCAACGTTACAAACACTGTGCTAACATTAACTCACCACTCAGACTTTCTGTCTTGGTGCTGGACTTTTTTCATTTGTCCCTGACTGTGCATTTAAATGGAGATGCATCTTGGATAACAAAAAAGCTGCAGATGATGATTTGTTCTTCCAG
The DNA here is from genome assembly GCA_002120245.1 of Maccullochella peelii. NCBI lineage: Eukaryota > Metazoa > Chordata > Actinopteri > Centrarchiformes > Percichthyidae > Maccullochella > Maccullochella peelii. The sequence continues at coordinate 10,580 of LKNJ01006096.1, read as the reverse complement.
TGGAGAGACAGGCCAAAGCTGGACAGAAAGTTTTGATGAAAAGTTTATGAAAAGGCACAAAAAAGGCATCTTGTTTGTCAGTGTTGCCTCGACGCCTGAAATTAGCATGAAGTTGACTTGATCTCTAATTCTGGCGTCCTCCTTGTAGCTACACTTGCAAACTTTTACTTTAAACCTTAAAGTCTGTCCTCATGTGAATTTCGCTGCTGCTGGACACCAGAGGTTCTGGGTCAAAGGCGGCTTGATGGTAGTTTTTGTTGGAGGGGGGTGTACCACTGTTCATTTTCCAACCAGCGACCAACAAACTTTCAGACGCTGTAGCTACACGACGCTTACACAGGATTCATTTGAACTTCAGAATACACTGTCAGTAAATCATGCGAACCTCATCTCTGCTGCGCGGCACTCTGAGAGGAGGAGAGACTCGTGTGTACATCAGCACTCCATCTGAAACAGAAGAGAGATGTTTCTAAAGCTTAATTAGATACTATGATCTGGTTCGTTGAGGATTAAAGGAGGCAAATAAAAGGAGTCACTCACCTATTAGGCCAAAGCGTTTGGCCATCCTTTTTAAAGCACCTCTGCTCTTCTTGCTCTGCACAGGTAAGAGCCTGTGGCTCAGATACCTGCACAATGCAGAAGAAAAACATACATATATATATAAAATGTAACGTGTGAATGAAGAGGTCAGGTGATCATGTGTCTACCTGGCGATCTGGTTGTAAGCCGCGAAGCTCGGCTCAATGACGGTCTTCCTCCTCTTGCATTCTGTCACCGTCTCGACCGCCCTGGGGTCTGGTTCAGGCGCTGGGAGGCAGTACTGGTGTTCCTGCAGCTCCACAGGGGTTTCAGAGCGATCAAAGGCCGGTTTAGAGGGGGTCACGTTTGTGGTCTCTGCAGCAGCAGCAGCAGCTGTAGAGAGAGGGTCTTCCAGGGTGTTGGAATGAAGGAAGTCCTCATCTGAAGGAACAGGAACCTGAAAACCAAGGAGACAGATGCAGGTCCTATTTTACTGAGACCAGTAGGTGAAATTTATGATGAATCATTCAGTTACGAATTACAAATCCTCCCTTTTTGTGTGCTCAATATACTTATTTCATTTTCTGAACTTAGCAATCCTTTTCTTTCAGATAACTCGATTTATTCCCTTAAAATAATAGTGTTTTAACCTGGTTTTTATTTGTCCTTCTCCTCCTGACAACTGCACTAGTCCACTTTGATTCAATTACAAGTTTTATGATGATCTTGGGATGACATACATGCATATACTTTATATAGTAAAAAATATTTACTGAACTTCACAAGACAGAAAGGAGTGAATGAATGAAGTAAATTGAGAGCATGATTTAATATTGACATGAGTAAGTAAGTAAGTAGTTTGAGGGAAATTGAGGGAATTAAATAGTATATTTATTATATTAAATAGTATATTCAACAAAGAAAATTTGAGGCAGGATAAATTAACAATATATCACTCCCCTTCTCCACATTATTGAGAGTGTAAAAGTTAATAGAACAGTGTCAGTAATCTAAACTCGGCCTGGAGAGTTAAAAGTATAAAGATCAGAGATCATTTTTGTGTAGCAGAATTTAGCTGTTTATTTCCTGCCTGCAGGCTCTGTGTCAGTTTATTTCCTGCCTGCAGGTTCTGTGTCACCTCGTCCTCCTGCACTGCCGCAGGGACGACGGTGGGTATGGCGTCGGGTGATAGAGTCGGCCGACCCTCCTCGCTCAGTGTGAAGCAGGACAGCTCGAAGTGTCTGGAGCAGAGGCAGGACTTTGTGCGCAGCGAGCCTTCATCCCTCTGAGCCACTGCCAGCCACCTTTGCTGTCGCTCTGCCTCCTTCGGAAACCTACACGACAGAGGAAGACTAGTTCTGTTTCCAAACCTGAGGCAAAGCTGAATGAAAGGAAAGTCCACCTGTGGAGTACCGCAGGGTTCCATCTTGGGTCTTATTTTATTCTCATTGAATATATTTTCTTTAGGTTCTACTTTTAGAAAACATGTTTCCTATCTCCGTTATGCCACTGGAACCTGGTGATCCCTGCTGATTTGAGTCCCTAGTTTTCCTTACCCCTTACCTTACCCTGCTGATCGGCCTTAAAATCCTGGATGGCTAAAAGCTTCCTGCAGCTAAATGGGAATAAACCTTAGGTCCTCATCTACGGCCCTGCAGGCCTCATGCGGCCTTGGTCAGCATGTGTAGTTTTTAAATATGCCCAACAAATAAACTGGTTGGATGTGATTTAGCATGCATCACTAACAGCATGCTAACTTCACAGCTGAGCCTGAATAGAGCTGAGGCTGACAATCTACAGTTCAGACCGATGAAAACTGAGTCGATGTAGAGCTGAGTCGAAACATAAAAACATAAAGAAGATGAACCCTTTCATTCAGGTAATAATCAGACAAAACTCTACACTAAGAATAGCATTAACTTTGGAAATGTGGTGTCTGACCTGTGGAAGCTGAGCTCGGGGTAAACGTAGCTGGAGGCGTCGCAGCCGTAGGCCAGGCAGAACTGGACGGGCGGTTCGGGTGGGTCGGCGGGACTTCGGTTCTGACAAACAGCACAAGCTTTGATCCAGGTCTTCACCGCCTCCGTCACTCCAACCCAGTAATACATCAACTGGACAGACGGAGGAGCAGCAGGTTTTATAACGTGCAGAAATCCTTTTTCATTTCCTTTTTGATCTTAACGGCTCCGTTCTGTTGATCAAACATATATCATCTATACTCACCATTATCTCCTTTACAGCCCGGGCCCGGCCAGCATGGTTGTTGTTGTCATGGTAACGGGTCAGGATCTCCCTCACTTCCTCGTTGCTCCGGACAACGCGGAGGAGGCGGCCTCGATAGGAACGCCACAGGCAGCCATCTGCAACAACATTTATTTTCTTTCCCAGGTTAATATCTCTGTAATCAGGCTCATGGAGGTCTAACGCGAGTCAGTCAACAAAATCAAAGTGAGAAGCGGCTGGAGACACAGCGGGCTGCTGTTACTCCTGTTAATTAAAACAGGATATGGAAAACTATTTTACTATTTTAAACCACCTGACTTTGATTTCCAAAGTTCTAATTACCTAAAGTTTTAACTAACTTTGATCCAGACCTCTGAGTTTGGGGACAGTTTACTTGCAATGTGGCCCCAACCCAGGATTGTCGTGCTACATATCGCGGTCCTGGATCACCATCTCCTGTGATTGGACCATTTCAGTCTCTGAGCGGCTCATGAAATATGTTACAACAAGAAGAAGAAGAAGAAGAAGAAGGTGAGAATACAAACTCATTGCATAGAAGGGAAAGTTCCTACCAACTTATAAGGTGAGTGCAAAGCAACAAGAAAACATGATTTAATTTGATCAATAAAGTCACTAAAGTCATTAAGATCAATTAAAAATGGAGCAGGATCAGATTGCTTCTCAGCTGCAGTGCTGCCAAGACATAATGTGCTGCAACAATACCACATGTTTTTAGTTACTTTGCTGCCACCCTAAGGAGTTTTTTACCATCTTATAAGTCACTAAAACAATAGATTCTTCCTGTAACAAATGTTATGTGTCGCTCAGTGAATGAAGTAAGTTAAGATAAGACAGAACTTTATTTATCAAAAATATAACAGGTTAACAGTAAGCATCATTCCTGGTTAGGAGCATTTGGATATGTATGAGAAGTGGCATATAGCTAACATCAAATCTGAAGCACAGCTTTATGGTTAATTCCAAATGTTCATGATTATGTTCGTGATGTTGCACGTAATGTCCTAAATGTCCAAATTACAGGAAATGTGGAGACAAATCGGAGATATGTGGACAGCGATGCTTTTTCAAAATAATATTTAAAAGGTCAGTTTACCCAGATGATGAATAATATCTTTTCTCACCCTGCTGGGACCAAGCAGACAGTTTTCTGCCTCTGCCCCAACATAAAAAAGGTGAAGAAATGTTTGTTTGAGGTGCTCACAAACATTTTTTTTAAATCAGCAGCTGTGTGTCTTCTCAGCTGTAAAGCACTTTAACTTTAACTGCTCTGCACCGAAAGAATAATATGTTTTCTAATGTGTCGCCGCGCCTGCCAGTGTGGCTCTAAAACACCTTTATGGATGAAGTGTTTGCTGGCAGCTCTGGTGACTTTCTTTGAGCTCTTTGATGCATCTACAGGATGCGTTCCTGCCTGCACAAACTGCTCCACCTTATCCAGAAAGTCAAAAGAAGGCATCTGCAAGGGAAGAGGAGAGAGACACAGGCAGAGGTGATAGGAAGTCAATGCACTTAGTCAATCTATTGATTAACAGTCCAGAAAAATAACTTGGTATTCAATTATTTGTTTGATATTTATTAAGTAAGAATGCGAAACGTGTGACATTTCTCCATTTCATATTTAATACTTCTGGGTTTTGTACAGTAATTTAGATAAAATAAGAAAATTTAAAATTTCACTTTAAGTATCAGTAACGTGATTGACATTTAGTCATTATTGTTGACAAGTTATAAACAAATGATCAATTGAAAAAAGCTAGCTGGATTAATTAATAATGAAATTAATTTCCTGCCAAAGTCTCTCTGTAAAAGACACATGCGCACAGGCTCTCTCCATAACTCTGAAACCACAAAAATCCATTTTCACACAACAAATTTATCAGGAAAAGAGCTGAAGTCCGTTTCCCACCTTAGAACATCTTGCGTCCGGTAAACACAAATCCTCGTTACACCGTCGCCAACTTTCAACAAAAACTCAAGTTTCAGCGCGTTTTTTTCCACTGAGCTGTTCGCATAAACAACGTAGTTTATTTCACTTCATCTAAATGTACATATAAATTCTCCAAAGTTATACATTTCAGGTCAAACTAGTGGCTAAATGTGGCGTTTGGTGGTGTGTACATTTAAGCTAGCAGCATCAACTTTGTACGTTCCGGTGTGTGAATTTTCAAAATAAAGGTTTAAATTTAGCTCGTAACTTTTTGGGGCAAAGATGTCAAAATATATCCATAAATTGCTACAAGATATATACGACACACATATATATACTATACGACATATTGTTTTTTTTCAACTTCATTGATGACAGTCAAATTCAAACAAAAGTGACATATAAACAAGTTTAAAGAATAAAAAGAGGAAACAAAGTGCCAGGGAATTCAGTTATAATAAACAACATTCGGTAGAGAGATTGTGCATGAAGCTTCTTACATCCAATTAAAACAAAATAATACATAAGAGGAGGAGAAAATAAATTCATAAATTAAGAGGCACAGATTAATAATAGAGTAATATTAGTCGATAATTTTATATGTTTCAAATACTGTTTGCTTTTCTATTTTTCAGCATGACTACAGAATTGTAATAGAGGTTAAAATCAATTAGAAATGGGATTGGTTCTCTATTGGTCCATTTCGTTTTATGTGTTTGGTCAAACAGCAAACATTTTTGTCCACTGAGTTATTTTCAAACTAAATTAAAATATCAATACCATAAATGACATATTGTGTGATTTGCAAACCTGTGACATTTAATAGTCACAATGACTGAAACTAAGTTGAGCTTTGCCATTTTGAAAGGTCTTACCTTCAACACAAAACAAGATTTACAACATCATATTTTCAATATCAGAAAGGTTTTAACACTAGGTTAAATTATTGCTGTCTATATAAAGATGAATGTTATCACAATTCAACTAAGACAGCCGTATCTAACAACATTGTCCTGCTACTCATAAATCACACACACAGCTCAAAACTATTGCAAATACATTATTTAGGTCTAATTTTTGTAAAAGCCGTCATTTACAATGTATTCCCTAATTTCTGTGCTTTTATTTTGGCGGCAAAATCGATTAACCGGAAGTTGTATTGCTGCCACTTGCTGCTCACTTGAGAGAGGAACAGTCTTGACACGCAGGTTGTAAAAGCTGCTGTAACCCAAGTTTACTGAGTGCTGTTTATTTCCGCTCCCTGAAACACAGCCGAGCGCCCCCTGCTGGCTGGAGGACAGGACGTGGTTCACATTCTGTATCAGGGCTCACCAAACCACTTTACTATTCTTCACTAAAGCTTATATTTCTATTTTAATGTATTTTACAAGGATGATGTGTTTTAATACCTCGCTAAAGGATTTACCTCTTTATATTTTAATCCCTTCTGTTTGTGCAAAATAATTATTAAGGTCAACAAGAAACAACACAGTAAGTTTTATTGTGTGCAGTGTTGCAGGATGAAAAGTCTCCAGGATTGTGATGATAGGCTGTGAACTTTATGTACCAAATACACGATGTGGCCAGAAGTATGCGGACACACATGTATGACAATTGGAGCTTGTGATTCCAACACCGTGTTGATTAACGTTTGGCTCTAACAGCTGGTTTCAGTCTTCCCTCCAGATGTTGAACCTGCTGCAGGGATTTTCTCCCATTCAGACACCAGCATCAGTGAGGTCCTGATGTTAGGGGATCAGGTCTGGCTCTCAATTGGCACAAAGTTGGAAGAACACTATTGTCTAAAATATCTTTGGATGCTGGAGCATTAAGATTCCCCTTCATTGGGAAACCATTCCTCCTCTACTAACCTTCACAGATGGCACCATGCATTAAGTCAAATTTTCCTAGGTAGTTTTATAAACCCTTTTAAATACTTCTAATCCTCAGAAATCTGAGTTTTTGTGTTGTTTTGCACATTTGAGAATGCAGTTTTATATAGGGGTTAGGGGTAGTCTGCTTTGTATGTGAGGAATTCAGACACAAAAACGGTGACATATTCCAAATCTTTGTAATTCTGTTCATACGACAAATGCATAAATCAAACATTAGTTGCAGAAATCGCCAGCGACTGTTTCTAGCCTTGTTGGAAGATACAGACATTAGTTAAGAGTCAATTTCGACCTCCATGACGGCTTTAGAGTGTGTTTTATTTCCCTGCAGTTCAGAACTCCATCAGGTGTGTGTAGGGGCCGTTGGTGTTGAGCTTCAGCACTTGTCTGTTTCCATACGTCCCGTGTTTCACCGTCACTTCAGCTCTGCCCCCAGCTGAAGCAGCGGCAGCCGTCAGTTCCTTCTCACACAGAGAAACGAAGGCGCCGTACAGCCGCAGTCCGTCCTCTTTGCCGATGTTGTCATGGTACTGCATGGCCCTGCCTTTGGCCTTCCCGCCCAGCGTGGCCTGAGGGACGATCAGCAGGCTGCCGGGAAGCTCCGACACCGACACCATCTTCCCCGAGTCGGACTCACACAGCCGCACGTTCAAAAGTGTGGACACTGGATGGCAGAGGGGAGGACACAATGCTTACATCTCACATGGAGGGATTAAAGTAAAAATAGTTCAAATATGTAGGTGAAAGGTTAAAAAGGCAGCTGACCCATCTTGGGCAGGACGTCGTCTGTGGCTCCTTTAAAGAAACAGATGTAGATCACCATTCCTCTGTCGACCTGAAAGCAGAGTCATCAAAGATGTGGATCAATAAGGAGTCCACATGCTGTGATTTGTCCCTTTCATAGCTTTACTATTGTGCCAATGACATACAACTGTATCATCATAAAAGAACAACTTACCTACAAAACAGAAAGTATTTTTGCGGTGCATTTTTTGTTGTGAGGCACGATTACTCAAATTTAATTGGCTGACTGATAAAAAAGAAATAAATCTTACGTTTGAAATTCCGAGTGAAATTACAGGTTCAGTCCAGCTTTTCCCAACTAAGGAACACCGCAAAGAAAAAAATCAGACTCTTCCTGTTCCAGAGGTCATCTTTGAACAGAGACAGGAGTGATGACACCCGAACCATCTCCATGACAACGGAGCAAACTCTATTGGCTGATTAAAGCCACAAGATGTGGCCGAAAGCTCCGGAAATCTTCTAAGTGTACAAAGTATTTAATAAGATTTTATAACTTTTTATTTTGTGGTTTGGACACTTGATTCACCTGCTTGTTTATACATTGTCTCTCTGTAAAGCATTTAGTAACTTTATCCACTACAGCGCCTGTAAAACTGTAACTATAATATTTTATAGTTTCCCTGACGTCAAGATTGGCTTCATGTTTTTTCCTATTTTCCATGTCATATTTCCCTTTCTTTATTATTCGATTTATTTAACTTTTATCACCTGAAGTCGTGTATTTCATCATTAGTGAACAGCACTGCAGCGCAGTTACGTGTCACAATAAATGGATTCTGACTGATTACTTCTACGGATGCAGCAGAAGGACACAATGAAGTGGTCACGTGTTCTCACCTGGACAAACTGAGCCTCTGCGTGCTCCTCTGCGGGTTTCACCTGAAGTCTGGCGTGCAGACACTGCTGCAGCACCGCACGGGCCGCAGGAGCAGTGGCCCTGCCTTTCTCTGTCATCACTGCTCAGATTTTAACTTTTAAATCCTCTCTGCTGTCTCCCTGATTTCAACTGTCCGCTTAGAAACGGCGGAACGTGAGAAACCGGTCCAAACATGAACCGAACAATACTGACTGATAAACGGAGAGAGACGTTCGATGATGGCAAACGCACTTCCGCATTAACGTCAAGTAAAGCTGCCCAAAGGTGCTCAAGGCTGCGCATTAGTTTCGCACTTTTTCGCTTATTTATATGATCGTTGGGTGGATTTTATTTCTTTTATCATCAGCTTTTGTTAAGCAATCCAAAAATAAAAACTATTTCAATTTACAGAATAAAAAAATGAGCAAGGCAAGGATCATCAAGAGCAAAATACATACACGTATTTTAAAATGTAAGTATACAAGAGAAAATAAATAAAACGAATAATAGTTTGACATCCGTCCGTATATAGTTTTATTATTTTACTTATACTGTTTTTTGTTATGAATTTGAAACTTTGATTTTATTTCTTTTAATAAAATCAAGCAGAAATACTTTAAAAGAGGGGCGTCCATTAGACAACTGGCAAGTATAAATATTATTTACCCAGTAAAATGATTCTTACATTTGATTGATTATTCTATTCTATTGTAGATTCCCAAACGGATTAATTCATTGATAACGCATGTAGTAATATCTATACAGGAGGTTGTAAAAGACAAACTCATCGATAAAACACCCATCAGACACACGCATGCGTACTTTGCGCAAGCGTGACGCGCGCCAAGCTAACGAGCCGAGGAGCATCTAAACAGCTAAACATGGCTGCGTTCACATACAGCAGACTGTCCCATTTACTGAGAATATCCGTTAATAAACCCTCCGTTTTACGAACAGGGACAGAAATAAAACCCGGGCCTGCGTGTTGTGCACAGTTCACACGCTGCCAGGTGAGATTACTGTCTGTTTCCGTGAGCACAACACGTTCAGCTTCAGGTAAGCTAGCTAGCTAGCTAGCTAACAGCTTCATTTTAACGTCAAGCTAGAGAGAAAGTATCGGAAGTATCCAAAATAAAAGATATAACGGTAAAATAAAGAAAATACGTATCCAAAACATCAGTGAGTGTCATCATATTGTATTTTTATTCGCTCACACATTGTTCACATATGTAGTGTAGTGCATGTACTTTAGCTTCGATTCGTGTATTACTATTAATGGTATGTTAAAGTTATTATTTTCAACCCTACAACCGGGAGTGTTTTTTGTATTCGTCCGGACTTGACTGCTCAAAGACTGGACAACTTGTTTTATAAATCGGTCTAATAGGGTGTCAGTGAGCTGTTATTATTATTATTAATTATTAATATTAATATTATTAGTTTTGTTTTGTAATACCAAAATAATGTAACAGCAGGAGCAATAGTAGTAGTACTAGAAACAGTTGTAATGCTAGTGGCAGGCATTGTATGTAGTCTGTCTGTGTGTTGATACAGAGTCCCCAAAATAAGTTGTACCACTTGCTAACAATTCACCCATTATAAAGGGTTTATAAATTGTAACCAATAGCTTAAGTAATGGTTAACAAATCATTTAATAATGCTTTATAGATCGGTTATAAGCAGTGTTGGTAAACCATTAATAAATACGGTGGGTTCTCACTTTCTAATAAGCCATGGAAAGTCTATGTTTCACTTCTACTTTCTATGTTAATAACTTGGTAAATGGATTTTGGTCCAGATGCTGGAGGAGGATAAATACCAATCAAAGAGATTTTCACAATTTGGCAGCCAAAACGTTGTTCTTACTGATGACCTTTAACTGATCTATAAAGAATTATTAGTAAATGATTGAAATGAAATGATGACATGAAAGACATTACTAAGTTAAAAACCCTTTATAAAGGGTGCTTTTTTAGAAAGTGGTATCAGATAATGTAACCCCTGAAGAGTATACATTTACACTGTATCTACCCTCCTTGTTACAGTTTTAGACAGTTGTGATTGGCTGCCCAAAAGCCAGATCATCCCTCTGATTGGACAAAAAAACTCTTCAATTTCTTACCAAACTCCATGTTAAATTCTGTCAATTTAGCATTGCCTTTCTCAGCAGCAAAAACACAATGCTCTTACCATATATGAACATGATCCATCAAGCAGCATTTGTTCTATTATAACTGACAAACATTTTGAGGTTATATATTGTTGTAGCCAATTTGACGTTTCATGTCGTGTGTGTTGAGCGGTGAATGTTGCGTCACTTACACACCTGAGGGCATAG
>LKNJ01006095.1:0-19275 GCA_002120245.1 Maccullochella peelii | reverse complement strand
CACACACACTCTCACACACACGCACACACACTCTCACACACACGCACACACACTCTCACACACACGCACACACACTCACTCACACGCACACACACGCACTCACACGCACTCTCACACACACGCACACTCTCACACACACACTCTCACACACACACTCTCACACACACGCACTCACACACACGCACACTCTGCTGTATAAACAGTGTGCAGGTTTAATAAGTCTCTGTTCAGTGACTCAGTCTGTCCGACCTGAACCTTCATAAACAGCTCAGACTGTTTCCTCCTCAGACTCTCTCAGACCACATACTGACCCAGGCCCACTCTGGACTTGGTCTGCCTCAGTCTGGATATCCTACTTTATTGTGTCTTTATATTATATCGTCTTATGTTTCTTTTCTTTCTAATATAAAGCGCTTTGAATTAGAACTTAAGTCGCTTTAACTGAACAGGTCGGGTGTGAAAGCAGCTGATGTTTGTTGCCCTTTAGACTCGTCCAGACTTTGAACCTGCTCCGTTCCTCTTTCTGCTCCTGACGATTATTCCTCCTCATTTTGGGAATTTCTTTTCTGTCTGTCTCTGTTTCTTTATTTGTCTTTATTTGTCAAGGGTGGTGTCTGTCTGTCTGTCTGTCTCTGTGTGTGTCTGTCTGTCTGTCTGTCTGTGTGTGTGTCTGTCTCTGTGTGTGTCTGTCTGTCTGTCTCTGTGTGTCTCTGTCTGTCTGTCTGTGTGTGTGTGTGTGTGTGTGTGTGTGTGTATTTTGTGCGTTTGAAGTGAGAACAGTCCAGGTGTCGCATCAAAGCCCTCTCTGACCTTTGACCTCTCAGCAGACAAAAAGAGAAAGAAGAGAAACAGGTTGTTGTTTGTTCAGACTCAGGTGATGATCTCAGCTCACCTGTGACATCATCACTCTCTCTGACAGGTAGGAACCAACCAGAGCACAGAGGTTTGAGTTTCAGCCTCAGGTGAACACAGAGACAGATGAAGATCAGGAGAAAGGGGGACAACAGGACTGAAGACTCTGATCATGTGACCGCTGGGTCACGACAGCTGCTGCTGATTGGTCAGTGGTTGTTGCCGGGAGACAGAGGGCTGAGATCTGATTTCCTCTGAATGACTGTAAACATTTTTAACCTTTTTAAACAGAAACACAGTTCTGTATACTGATCCTGCTTTGGCTTTTATTTTTGTCTGTGGGTGAGCTCTGCCTGAGAAGACAAGCTCAGGGGTAAAGGTGTCCTCAAGTTAAAGTACCAATGTAGTAAAATACTCCATTACAAGTAAAAGTTTACTTACTTTACTTAAGTAAAAGTACACAAGTTTTGCTTTATAAATAGTTAGCTAGTTTTAACTACTTTATATACAGTTAGCATTCTGATTTCTGGGGCTAACTTTCTTCTAGACTGCTAGAATTAGGCTGAGTATATTTACTTTTCAAATAGGCATCTCTCTGCTTGGCTGTGCTCTGCTGTGTTGGTTAACAAATCATTTAGTCTAATTGTGTTCTAGTTAGTTAAGTATCTTTTCACTTTGTCTGCTTTTCCCACCACCTTCTCGTAGATACTGTAGACCACGCACCTGCTCATGACATCACTGTAACCTCTCTATCTACCCCACCTGCTCCACATATGCCCAACACCTTGTCTCAGGGGGCCTGTGGAACTGAGTTCATCACTGGCTCCTCCACCTCGCTCTCACTGAGACTTGGATCACACCTCCACCTCCACACACCTTTCTTTTAACTCGCTCCTGGCTGGTGTGCCTGCATGTGCCATCTGACCTCATCCACAATGCAGCAGCCCGACTGGTCTTCAACCTACCCAAGTTCTCCCACACTACACTGCTCCTCTACAGCCTGCACCGGCTACCGGTGGCTGCTGGGATCATCCTACATCCAGGACATGGTCAAACCATACACCCCAGCCTGTCCACTACGCTCTGCTACTGCCAATCAGCTCGCTAACCGCTCAACAAAATCACAACTGTTTGCCGTCCTGGCTCCACAATGGTGGAACAAGCTCCCCATCTACACCATTTTGGATAAAAGTGTCAGCTAAATAAATGTGATGTAATGTGATGTACTGGGAGGGGAAAGAAGAAAAAAACAAAGTTCTGACACACAAACCTGTTATGAGATACAACGTGTTAATCAGTGAGCTGGTTGGTGTGTTTCTGAACTTTGGACAGAGCCAGGCTAGCTGCTTCCTAGCCTAGCTTAGCGTAAAGACTCCCTACACACCGACGTGAGGCTAATAACATCTCACTCTGAAGAAGACCATTTACTGTGCACATTTTAAACTCTCACAGAGCTGATTAGACGTGTTCATGCAGGTCAACATGTACAATCAGCTGAGTGCACACACACACACACACACACACTTCTGTCTGTCAGCCTGCTGACTCACACAGGGATTATACTGTGTGTGTGTGTGTGTGTGTGTGTGTGGAGACCGATAAGTGTTTGCTGACTGTGAGCAGCTGAGTCAGCAACCAATTATATTCTTCCTCATCAACACACACGTTTGTACTTCTATACTTGTGAGGACCCTCACTGATATAATGCCCCTAGCTAGAGTCGGGCTATGATTGATCAGAACTAGTTGTTGTTCGGCCGTGTTGGAAATCCACAGTGTGTGTGTGTGTGGGGGGGTATAACCACAACTAAATGCCAGACCCCAACCTCGACCCTAAATTAAACACAATCCTGATTCTAACCTGAACCTTGAAACCAGGTCTGAACCCTCAAACAGCCCTTTGAAGGTCCGTCCCTAAAATGTCAAATGGGTCCTCACAAGGATAGACGTACGTGTATACACATACACACACACAGAGCTGTTAATCTTACACAAATCCCCCCCCCCGTGACGAAGATCCAGCACCATCATCATCCTCACTGTATGAGCTGATACTTTCTGCTGTACTGTGACTGTTTTCATGATCAATTTATCTTTCAATAACTGTGAAACTAATTAATCAAACCTGCTGATCGTTTTTAAATCCTCCATCTTCCTCCCTCAGACAGCTGTCGGCATCTCTCCTCACTACATTTCATCATTTCAATGGAAACTGTAAATGTCGCAAAAACGTTTTTACGTTTGGGGTGTAAACGTTGTTTGTGGATGAAACCAGAAGCAGACTTGATGAACAAATGCTGCCGAACATGAAGCCTGTGAGTTAAAGTGAAGGGCTGAAAACATCAGATGTGTGTGGAGCGATGAGGAGGCTGTGCCCTTGTCCTACACACACACACACACACACACACACACACACACACACACACACACACACACACACACACACACACACACACAGGTCAGCAGCGTAACATGTTGTGTTCAGGTACAGTTTGTACCAGAGACCACCGACCCAACCCATCCTGAACCACATCTGCAATGCAGCAAGAAAAACAGAGAGCGAGCTTTCTTTCTATTTTACAATAATATTATATAAAATGACAAAACACATTTATGTAAATCATTTATTACCATTGGAACCTCACCATTACCAAGCCGTGAGAAAATAATAATAATAAAAATACTTTATAAGCTGGTTTTGCAGTAATTAATTACTGCATTTTTCCTCGTTACCATCGGTTACAGTCCAAAAACAGGAGACTGATTTATGATTAAAGTGGCTCATGAGTGTCTCATCAGCATGAACTCTGTATGAATTTAATAATAATAACAGTGAAATACAGAGGACATTAAGCTCAGATGTGTTTTTATGCTCTTTAACTCAAAGTACTGAGCTATGAAATCGGTCCATGGTCTCTCTCTCTCTGCCGTCACATTTCATTCATTGTGTCAGCCCCCAGTCGCTCCACTGACCCACTTCGCTTCACTTCACTTCTCTTCAGCTGTAAACTGAATCTGAATTGTTTGATCTGAACACAAAACTGACTGACAGCTCCGACCAATCAGCTCGTCCCGGGCCCACAGCTGATTGGACAGACGGCTGTGTGGGACTCTGTGGTTTGGGAGGAAATTAAAACCTGGAAGCTGGACGTCTTCCACTGCTCGCCCTCGGACATTCCCATCATTCCTCCGGGTTCAAACTCATCCAGAAAGATTTGAACAAACGCCGTCTGTCAGGATGATCAGCAGAGTGTCTGCTCCCTGACCTCTGACCTATGATGTCACTGATGTATACCTCCTGTACACGTCTATGTTTAAGAAACAAACCTCCGTCTTCTGCCTTCAGAATCTCTCAGAAAATGTAACAAACCCCCTTCGGCCTGTTTACGATTCAAACAAACACCTTAAACAAAAGGTGACTGAACTCAGTCCTCTGATCTGGTCTTTCAGATCCCATGTGACCGTTTCAACCTGACAGCACTGCTTTCTAACTTGGTTTCTAATGATTTACCTTTGATGACAGTTTCACCTGAAAACTCACTGCTGAGTAGTTCAATGGAGAATTAATCAGGAACTAACTTTACAACGTATAATTTTTATGTTCAAAGTGTTTTAAGTGTTTGAGCTCTGAGTTACTTCAACAACAAAGTTTAACTCTGTTATGTAACTTTAACAGGACAACTGAACAAACACACTAACCTTTATCAGAGCGACAAACATTCACTCAACCTACATCTTTATTTGTTGACGGAGCTCCACCCTGCAACACGTCCACACTGTCATGAACAGAAAAGACTCCTTTAGTGGATCCAAGAACCCTGAAAACAGATCCCCTTTAAAACACACAGGAAACATCTTCAAAACCTCCTGCTCAGGAAAGAACCCCCTGGACCCCCTGGACCCCCTAAAACCCTCTGAGACACCGACCCAAGAACTCCTGGAATCCCCTCAAAAAAATGTGACACGCCTTTTGAAAAACTAATGGGAACACCTCAAGAACTCTCGAACACTTTTCAGGAACCAGTAAAACCCCCTGAGGAACCCATGGACCCCCTAAAACCCCTCTTATAGACCACTGAGACACCCCTCAAGAATCCGCAAAACTCCCTAAAAGTCCCTTAAAACCTCCTAAAAACCAACAGTGTTGCTTCAAGTACCTTTGTCTAAACCCCCCCCGAAACCCCCTCACAGACTCAACGATCCTTGAATCCACTACAATGTTCCCTTATAACTCCCCAAGAACAACTGAAATCCCTCAAGAACCTTGAGAACCCTTTCAAAGACCCAAAGAAACCCATAAAAGATCTCTCAGAAAACCCTGGAAGTCTTTTCCAGGAGTCCTCCGGGCCTCAGTGCCTTGCCGAAGGGCAAATCCTATAGACCGTCAGCAGGCCGGTGTCTAGTGGTAAATATCAGTACCATGGCTCCTAATAGGCCGCCGTACACATGATGTGTTTAATCTGATAATCTGATCATGTCATTAGCCTTTACAGTCCTGAGAACCACTACAGTCCTGAGAACCACTACAGTCCTGTCCGAGTTTAATCTTCTGTGTGAAGTTTCTACACACAATCATCTCAGCGGTAAACACTCAGTACAATAACTCAGTATTTATATCCATTACATAACACACCAGCTGTATGTAAACAACCACTCATGCTTCCATTACTACAGAGTCAGCTGTATGGGAGGAGTGACGTGGACATAACTAACATATCAACCCCTTTTAGTAACACATTGCAAGGGTAATACTAACAATAATTCACTGCTTACACTTCAGCTCCCCTCAGCTAACAGACTACAACACTACACCTCAACTCCTTCCAGTAGACTTCATCTGATTTCAGTACTGAAACTCCTTAACTTTCAACTTCAACTCCATTTTTAGTTTGTACACTTCACCTAACACTGTTTTCACTTCATCTGACACTCAAGTAGTTTCAACGATTTCATCTAGTATACATTTCAGTGCTTATAGTTAAACTCAGTTTTTAAGCTTTAACTGATACTTCAAGTCCTTTCAGCTGCTGCATTACGCTTCAGTAGACACCTCAACTCCTTTTAATGTGCTTCACCTCAGTTTAGTGTTTACAACTCAACTGATATTCCTTTCAATGTACACCTCAGCTTATTTCAGCTCTTTTCTGTGTGTAAGACCTCAGCTGACACTTGGAAATGCTTATGTCTCAGCTGATATTTAAACTCCTGTGGTTTCACTTCAACTACTTTCACTGGTTCCACTTCAACTGACAGTCGAGTCCTTTCAAAAGTAACTTACTATTTTTATTGTTTACACTTCACTGCTCAGATACCGCTGCAGAAACAGGACGCCGAAATCCTTGATGGTTGACAAATTTCCATCACGGTGTGAATGAGTGTGTTTCTCACCCGGCAGGATACGCCAACAGTCCAGTTCGGGGGTCGCAGGCCAGCGCTCGGTTCCCTGGAGCTGTGATACCCAGAACCTTCTCCAAGGTCACCTGGAGGGGGCAAAGGTCAATCAATTATTAGTTACAGTGAGACAGTAAAGCAGATTTTTACTGTCAATACATCCAGACACCTGAACATAGTGCGGCTCAGTTTCATCAACTAGAGTAAAGGACTCTTCAAGAAAAGATGTTATTTTTCTGGCTCAATAAAATATCCTTGAACTCCCTCAAAAACCCACTGAAACACCCAAAGATCTCTTAAATACTCCTGGAGTCCCTAAACATGGAACCACTTCAAGAAACCACCAGTCAAGAACGCTGTTACCTCTTTCAGGAACGTCTGGAACCCTTGTTTTAGGAAATTACTGACATTTTTTAAGAATGAAAGTATATATTTGTGAGGTGTTTTTAAAGATTTACATTTTCAGTAGGAACCAATGGGCTCGGAGCTGAGAGCCACAGACAGGAAGGAAGGTACCGACAAAAATTGGCAAGTATATAAAATTAGGTTTCAAAATCGTGAAAAAATAAGCAGTATTTTCTACTCTGAAACGCAGGGGGCGCTGTTCAGCGACAGACTCACATTCAGCGAGCTAACAGGCTAACACTGTAGCACAAAGCTCTAGCTTTTATATAGTGTTGGGGGGGAGGGGTGTCATGCTCAGTATGGCAACAGTGCATCATCGAGCCATGATTTCAGGCCCGCCCAAAAAATCCTGAACACAAAAATGGTGAAAAACAGTTTAACGGTCCAATTCCACAGTTCAGTGCTACATAACTGTGAGCACAAATGCGTGCATATACATGTATAATGTGTTTAGAAACAAATCTCTGAATTCCCTCTTCACGGATTTTACAGCACACACACTTACGTCATGCTCCATGCTGCTAAAAAGTGTCCTGAAGTGTCTGAACTTGTCCATAACAAGTCTCCTGTTCAATCAGATTGTTGTTTAGTCCATCAGTGTCTCTCTCTCAGTCTCAGCCTGTCTCACTCTCTGTCTAACTCCAGTCTACATCTTCACAGCAGAACCAACCAACGTTTTCTCTCCTCAGATGTGCCAGCTCTGAACCTCACGGCTGTTAGCATGTTAGCATGTAATCAGCAGCATTCACTGTGGTTTGGTAGAGTGATGTGCAGCTCAATGCTAAGCTAACAACAGCAAACTCCACTACTTAGTCTGTACTGTGTGTGTGTGTCCTCCTCTCACATGACTCTCCCTCCCTCTGCACCAAACTCTATTTATGTTTTCACTCATTTTCCCTCTCAGCTCTGTTTCTCTCTGGATAAACAGTTTCCTCACATTCGTCTGCTCGTTCTGTCACGTTAAACTGGTAAAAACACATAAAGATGAATCATCAGCTGACTTTATTTAGCAGAGATGAGTCAGTGCGAGGTTAGACTGAACCTCCAGTCCTCTCTTCACCATCTACAGACACAAACTGTGACTGTATGAAAGAAATCCAACCTAACCTGCTGACTCACAGACCTTCAGGAATCTTTCTGTGCAGGAAACTTCCTGCAGGCAGCTGAGACGTGGAGAGCATGAATGTATAAAGAGAACTGGACGCAACGTCGGAGGGGGGGCCCCGTTCATTCCTATGAAAGTTGCTCAGTGGCGCATGAAGCCAAAAAAGTCTGACCTCCTGGGTATAAAATGACCCGGATCTTCCTCACAGCTTCCTCATTGTGCGGCCCATAGAGCGAGCGCACTAGCGCTTCCTGCTAACACTTTAACTTCCTGTTAGGTTCTACAATAACCAGCTGATATTTACTGTGATCAGCTGATAATGTAAACAACAACAACAGTGCTGCCAAATCAAAACACATCCAGTGTCTTTACATGTACTTCAGTAACCAGATAATCTGATTGGCTGCTCCCCTCCTTCATGTGCATGTGTTTAGACGAGGTTCCCGCTCACAAACAGTCGAGGATGCGCGCAGCAGGCGGGTGGAGAACACATCGCCACAATGTCCTGATACATTTTACACATTTTCAGTGTTTAGAAACACAGCAACTCACTGGAAACCAGTACAATGACTGTTTAGAGGTGAATGTGTACGAGACACTCATGCTAACATTTCCAAAACCTTCTATTCTTTACCACACAACCTTTGACAGACACCAGTCAGCTCTGGCTAACAGCTAACATGACACACAATCCAGCAGCTAGCCACAGTGCTAACGCTAACACACGCTACACACAGGTAGTTCTACAGGTAGAGAGACATGAACTGTGAGCGTCCCAAAACATCAGCACGGGTTAAAAACACAGAAACCCCCCCACGAAGGTAACGTTAGCATGAAAAGTCTGTCTGAAATGTCTCTCTGACTACAGCTCCATGTACACCTGCGGTCACTATGGTTATTGTTGCTGAGCTGTGATTGGACAATAACTGTTCAGGGGGAGGGGTTTAGTGAACAGTATGGTCAGCACCCCCGCTCCATCAGGGCGCCTAATCAAAAATGTATTTTAATTTGACGTGTTTGTATTATGTGACAGTGCTGTTAGCTTCAGCGCTAACGTGTGAATCCTGAGGACAGGAAGCTAACGGGCTGCAGCAGCACATATTCCTGTTTATCTGCCAGCTGATCCGCGAGGACTGAACCCTGAACACACACCAGTTGATCCTGTTCTAACTATACTGGCGATACTGCAGATACAAGCACAGATGTTGTGTTTAGTCTCAGATGTTTGAGATTCAGACTGAAGAGTTTCCCCAGAGGAGATCATTACACACACACACACACAGTTTGTCCTCAGGCATGCAGAGGGAGGGTGGATCCACATATTATTCACACATCGTGTGAAGAGAACTGATCCCACAGAAGAGTTCATGTTGAGTGTAAAGTACTCAGTTTTAAATTGCATCATTTGGAGTTTGGTGTTAATTAACTGTAGAAATATTACTGCCAACGTTCTTCCAATATTTGGCATCAAAGGAAACGTTTAGATCTGGTTCCTGACAGGATCAAGACTGCAAACTATACATTTGGATATTTGTTCTTAAATGTGTTGATATCCTGAAGGAGTCTGGTGGTCGATGTTTCAAAGGTCGTATCTGTCTTCAGAGCAGTGTTATATTATTATTATTATTATTATTATTATTATTATATTACTGTCTCTGATTGGTTGGTTTAAAGAGTTTACCAAGAAAAAGAGTTTGAAGAAAAAGACACACACACACAGTCTTTCTTTTTAAAGAGGCCACACTGACGTGCAGCTCAAACACGACACAAAGCATTCTGGGAGTTTTACTATGTGAATGAACGAAGCTGCTGACAGACGGACAGAAGCCCTGCAGGGACAAACAGACAGGAACAACCTGACTGACAGGAAGCTCACTGGCTTTACATTCTGTTGCACTGAAGCTTCAGGACTGCAGTCAGGGTCCAGTCCAGGAGAGTCCATGAGGGTCCACGACAGTCCAGGAGAGTCCAGGAGGGTCCACGACAGTCCAGGAGGGTCCACGACAGTCCAGGACTGGTTGTGGGTCAGTTTCAAGTCCAAACTTAGTTTAAAATGAAGATGAACAGGCTGCAGCTGCGTTTGCTGCACCAAACTGATAGAAACTGAACTGAGATCTGACGTTTGAAACTTTATTGACTCCAGCTGAGCCGAACAAACTGAACACACTGCAGAGGTCTGCAGCATGCCTGCGTGTGTGTGTGTGTGTGTGAAATATGCCAACACAGCAGAATGAAAGCAGTCAGCTGTGTGTGTGTGTGTGTGTGTGTGTGTGTGTGTCTTAGTGTCCTCACAGTGTGCAGTAAACCTGCAGAACCGAACACACGTCTGATAATGTGTATAAAATAATAAACGCTGATCTGATAAAGACAAATATATTGATTCATTTATAACAAACTCATTGAAGATCAATGAGACAATATTAGTTCCTGCAGTCAGATCACAGCAGGTGCGTGCACTCTTCAACTTCTATCTTTGTGAGGACCAATGAAAAATTAGGACATATTTACAACGTGAGGACATTTTTGGAAAGTTGGGACATTATTTGCAAATTAGAACATTTTTAAAAGGAAGGACTGTCATCTAAAAGAGAAAAAGATTTTTGGAAACAAAGATATTTTTGTAAAGACAAACCCCACGTGTTCGTGTCCTACATTACTACTTCACGAGGATATTCTAAAATTCTCAATGAGAATAGTTTAAATACACGCAGAGCATCACAGAGTCTAATGGGATAAATATAAAGCAATCATTTAATGTGATGCATCTCAGGGATTTAACGAGCTTATTTCACACCAGCTGGTAGGAACCGTCTCATTATCACCGCCTGTGCGTGTGTGTGTGTGTGTGTGCGTGCGTGTTGAGGCGCGTGCGCACCTTTTCGCTGAGGTCCTCTTTGTGCCGCGCGGCGCCGCTCCTCCTCCTCAGTTTGATGGACGGGGACCGCAGCAGGTTCTTGATGCGGCTGCGGATCGTGCCGCTTCCCTCCGCGGTCATCGCGCCGTTAGCTGCCCGGCTAGCAGCGTCTCTCAGCGGCTGGAGCCTTTCTCTGTCGCTCTCTCCTCCGCTGCCGCTGCTGTCATGCTGTCTGCGAGCCGAGCCGTGCCGGGCCGGAGGGTTCAGCTAGCCTGGCACTGGTTCTGGACTGATCCGGGTCACGGGCTCCGGTTCCGCTGCTGCTCCGCATCTTATTTCTCCGCCGCAGCGAAGACACGAAGCGGCTCAGACACGAACCAGACCGGACTGAGCCGACTGGCCGCCAGCGTCAAAACCGCACGCGACAATGACACACACACTTCCGGCCAGGTTTTTCAGAATAAAACAGCGAGGACCTCGGCCTTTATATAAAACATATGATCACCTTTTAAATTATGATTCATTTGTTACTTGACAAATCTTATTTTCTCAAATCATGGAAAGAAAGAATATCTCAACCTGTTGTTTCAAATAGTTAATTTGAACTGAACACATTAAATTAAAAACTTACTACACAAATAGATTTTAAGTACATTTTGTTGATAAAACTGTGCTTAAGTAAAAATGTTAATGCATGACTTTTACTTGTAATGGAGTATTTTTATGTTGTCTTACTTTAATACTTCTTCTCTTTTCTTTTATATGAAATCTAAGAAGACAAACTACAGTTTCCACGCCAATGTCTTGCTTTTACTTTGACGGTAAAGCCTCCTCACTTCCGGTGTCGTAGTGTGTGACTCAAATTGACGCAGATGCGACGTCTCCACGCTGCAGTGAAGCAACAGCGCCCCCCAGCGGCAGAGACACAAACTGCAGCTTTACAATGAACGTTTTTATTTTAATAAATAAATTGATCCACTCAAGAATGTGATGTTGTATTTGCTCTTTTTAAAAGTCAGTGTTAAAGTGAGTATGGAAGCAAAGAAAGGCCGAAACAATTAAAATATTACAAGCAACTGAATATGTTATTGTACTATATGTATGTATACTTTGGTTTGAGAGCGTCACACTGGCAGGTAGAGCTCAGGAGTCTGAGGTCCATTTTCCAACTTTATTTACATTGGTGTTACTGTGAGGTGTCTTTAGGCCTCCAGACAACAGACATTTACATCATGGGTTCTTTAACACGTACAAAAATACAAAAAACAGAACAACTGTACAGTTTATCCTCAAACACAAAAAGAAGCAGCGTCTCTTGACTGACGGTTTGAAACCAGACGGGTCTTTTAATTGTCCTGTGGCATTGTGTGAACACTGAGCAGGTACAGGTGAGGCACAAGCTGCCGTGTTAGTGTTTCTACTGTTTAAATATGAAGAACTGAACTTCAGATTCTCTCTATTTGGATGGAAATTAAACTGAAAAACTTATTTTTATTATTGTTTTTAATATCAGTTCCTGTCACACCTTTTATAAAACTTTTATTTGCTTGAAACTCGTGCTGACCGACATCCTGCCAGCAAACTGAGATGATTTGAATGAAAATCGTTTAAATGTAAAACGCAGTGTTTTGTTTCCAGGCCGTGCACATGCACACACACACGCGCACACACACACACACACACACACACACTCAGATCTTTGGAAACCAGAGAGGCACTAACAGTTCAACATTGTCCTGCAATGATTGAAAACGTGGACTCAAATTTCTTCTGGCAACAATCTTCCAGTGAGAGTAAAGAGCCGTTTCCATGGCAACTGTAACCCGTCAACTAACAGTTGCCGTGGTTGCACGTTGCTGCCTTCAGTGAGAGCCAAGAGGACGGAGCTAAACACTTTAAATTCAGACAACTGACAATAAATAAAAGCTTCTGCTGAACATAATTTCTGATCGTCTGTAAACATGAATGAAATGATCTGAATCGTCGTCATGGCGACAGCGGGGCTTCTGATTGGCCTACAGGTGTGCCGTGTGTTTCTGCTTTAGAGGAAATATTTCGACACAAACTGTCACTGAAATGTGGAAACAGAACTCGAACAGCCAATCAGAAAGCTGCCTGCAGACGACCAATGAGGTCCTAAATCAGCTGTGACATCATCAGTCAGGCTGTGTGATGTCAGCTGGGGGGGTTTCCTCTCAGCCCCAGAGGAACCAGCCTCGGCATCGGCCTCCAGGCCACGCCGCCCTCCCTCCTCCCACCTCCTCCTCCTCCCCCTCCTCCTGCTGCTGCTGCTCCATCAGTGCTGGCGGGGTCCGCCACCTTGGCCCCGCCTACACTCATCTGTAGCAGAGGGGGCGGAGCCAGGACACCACCTTTAGCGTTGCCATTGGCAGGTACAGACTGGGGTTCGCTCTGTGTCATCTCTGCGTGGTCGTTAAGCCCCGCATCCTCCGTTTCTGTGGTAACGGTGTCATCAGAGTCCGAGTCCAGCTGCAGGAGCCAGGGGCTGTGGGCATGTCCTTGCTCCTCGGTTCCGCCCACCGCAGTGTCCTCCTCCCGTTGCCCTGCCTCAGGGGACGGTTTCCCCGGTAACGGGACCCCCACTGTCGTCACCGTGGTGACAGTCTGCTGGTTGAGGAAGACGATCTCGTTGAGGAGAGAGGTCAGACTCCCGTGGTCGGCGTCCTCTCTGGTCTCCCCCTGCTGCTGCTCTGCCCCCAGAGGCCCCCCCACCGTGACCCGACAACCAGCGCTCGGATCTGGGCACGCAGAGGCCGATGGACCCTGAGCGGACGGTGGAGTCGATGAGGAGGAGGACTCAGGCGTGGTGTCAGTCTGGGATGGAGGCTGGTCCTGGTCTTTGGTCTGGTCTGAGGAGAGGTCAGATCCAGCAGAGACCACTAGGGGAGGAGGGAGAGGCTGACCTGCAAGGACCTGCTGCTGCTGCTGGGGAGGTCGTTGTGGTTGTAGTGGTTGTGTTTGTAGCGTAGTCGCTGGTTGAACCAGCTGCAGCAGGTTGCTGAAGTTTGCGGCTGTAAACAATAAAAACTGTTAAATAAGAAACTAACACAACAACCTTTAATAAGTTAATGACTTAGTTACTGAGTCAGCTGGTCAGTTAGTAAATGAACGAGTCAGTCAGTAAGTTACTTAGTTAACCTAGTTGGTTATTTACTCTGCCGATCATTTGGTCAGTCAGTCAGTGGGTAAGTTAGTCAGCTAGTTAGTTGGTGAGTTCAGTCATTTAGTAAATCAGTTAATTTATCAGTTGGTTAGTAGGTTAGTTATTGTGTCACTAAGTTAGACAATCCGTTAGTTACCTGTGAGGTGAGTTAGTTACCTGTGAGGTTAGTTGGTTTAGCTATATGTGAGGTTAGTTAGTTACCTGTGAGGTTAGTTAGTTGGTTTAGCTATATGTGAGGTTAATTAGTTAGTTACCTGTGAGGTTAGTTACCTGTGAGGTTAGTTAGTTAGCTGTGAGGTTAGTTAGTTGGTTTAGCTATATGTGAGGTTAATTAGTTAGTTACCTGTGAGGTTAGTTAGTTAGCTGTGAGGTGAGTTAGTTACATGTGATGTGAGTTAGTTACATGTGAGGTTAGTTAGTTAGCTGTGAGGTGAGTTAGTTGGTTTAGCTATATGTGAGTTTAATTAGTTAGTTAGCTGTTTTAGTTACCTGTGAGGTTAGTGACGGTGAGGGGGGCGGAGCTGCTGTAGATCTGACTGGTTGGGTGTTGGGGCAGTGAGGTGAGATTGGTCAGACTGGGAAAGTTGAGGGTGACTGAGGCCACGCCTACAGACAGGAAGAGGACATGTTTTACTTCAAAATAAAAGCATGTTGAAGCAGAGAACAGAGTGACAGTGAGCAGTGGGTCAGTACCTGGTGTAGGAGATGTCTGCAGCACCGTCGGTCCCGCCATCAACGGGCTCAGGGTCAGGACCGGTTGCCCTGGCAACGTGGCATGGACCAGGGACAGAACCTCAGCCGGAACCAGAGCCTGAAAAGACGCCGACCCTGGAAATCAAAAGGACATATGAAGGAAATCAACATAAAGACGACAGGAAGTTCACAGTCTGAGTTTAGTTTGGTAACTCAGTTGGACCTAAGAAGAGAGGAAAAAGGGAGTCAACACAGCTGGAACTACAAATCAATTAATCAATACGATCAATCATACTGAAAAACTGATAATACAACAACTAATGCTCATGAAGCACTACATTATTACCTGACACTAATTCACTAACTAACCAACTAACTCACGGAGTAATTCACCCAGTAACTAACCAAACTGTCCTCAGTCTGTGGGCCAGTTATTAGTTAGTTAGTTAGTCAATTAATAAGTCAGTCGGTGTCATGTGACACTCAGAAGTGTTGTCATGTAAATTCTGGACTGTAACTTTTGTCACCAGATCAGTACAACTTTATCGATCCACGGAGGCAGTTAGACACAGACAGACAATTACAAGCCAAAGAGCCGTTTGTTGAGCTGATCGATCAATAAGTCTCCGGCCCTGCAGTACTTCAGTCTTACCCTCCACAGAGTGTTTGAGCTGGGACGGTGGCGGAGCTGGATTCTTACTGCGAGACAGGATGTTGGGGATCGTCCTCTGTCTGTCCCTCATCACTGATGCATAGTGGGATGCACAAGGAGCACCTGGGACGCGCTTCAACGCCTGCAGGGCCTGCTGGACACGTGTGGCTTTTGGAGTCTGCGGAAGGTAGGAGGATATGATTATGATGTCATCATCGGTTGGAGTATCAGAGGCCCCGCCCCCCGCTGCTGCTGGCACCTGATTGGCTGCTCGATGTTTCTGCTGCTTCTCCATCTTCCTCTGTTTGGACGACAGGTGCTGCAGCTTCCTCAGGATCCCCTGCTCACTTTTACCTGCAGCCACAAACACACGTACAGGTTACAGCTCCACCTGCTGGTCAGTAACACCTGTTTACCCACTGAATGTCCTGTGTGGGGGAGAGATTAGCTTATGGATAGCTGTTAACTAAAGCTAGCTAAACTGTTTCTGTTGTAACTGAAGTGGTGTTTTTATCAGTTAGCAAACAGATTCAGGTGCATCAGCACCTCCTTCTGGACTGGAGGAGCACCGACCCTGGTTTACATGTAGCCCAGAAAACAAAGACTGTAATCAGATGTATGAGATTGTGATCTGAATATATGTGAATGAGTATGAATGAAAGAGTGTTTAGCCAGTGAAGGTGAACAGACAGGAGCAGAGGAGTGTCTCAACAGCATGGCTCTTCACGTCATTCAGCATTTTAACCGACTAACAGATGGTTTAAAAACAAGAACAGCCTCCGCTGTGGGAAACTCCTCCTCATCCTCACCTGATCTTTGGGAGATCTTTCGGATGTAGGCGTCTCTCTGCTGGTTCAGACAGGCCTTCACACTCTTCAGTCTGTCTGTCTCACTCTGCAGAGTCTGGATCTCCTGATGAGCCTGAAACACAAACACACTCTGACCAAACCTGCTCAGTCTGCGTGTAAAGAGGCCCGAGGCTGCAGCGGCTGCACTGCTGTCTGCACGATGAGACATTCAGTCTCTCACGTCAAACTCATGATCGATGGTGCAACATGAAAAAAGTTCATATCAATGGATTCTGTCACTCCTGTTATTTGTTGTCTTTCTTCTATTTGAAGGATAATCTGCTCTAAGTTTTAGTAAATACAGCTCCCATGGTGCTTTGAGGGATGTAAACAGGAAGTGTAATGTTGCCATGGAGACAGAGTGTCTCCATAAGCAGTGAGCTGAATGAGCCATCAGCACTTCCTGTTAGCAGTGTACCCATGGATGTACAGACAACTATCACTGGATCTCTGTGATACTGAAGAAAAGTTAAAAACAGCAGGATTCTCAGGCAGGTTCTGCAGCCTGTTTGTTTTTTCTGGATGGACATCAGAGATAATGATCTCCTCGGGAAGTGTAGAGTGCGATAAGTGTTTTAAAGTAGCTTGCTCTCCTCCATGGTTGGATACTGAACTGAAGAAGAGCTGCAGGAACATATTTATTCAGTGTATTTACATCCTGCGGCTGATCTTCTACCTGCAGAAGTCTCTGTGGAGAGCTCTTGGTGTTTGCGACTGAGCTGAGAGCTCTGAAGGCGGCCGCGACGCTCCGAGCACCGGCCGACTTCTTCACACTCAAACTGCTTCTGCTGAGAGAAAGTTATAAAACATGTCAGGGGGGCGTCGCCGCCACAGATGGACTAAACAAATATTTCAGTGATGTCATGATGACCTCACGCTGATCGGACAGGAAGTGAATCGGTTCTTACTCTGAGTCCACGTTCCTCATGATGCTCGCCAGCCTCCTCTGAGCCGCATTCAGTTGGCTGCTCTCCTCCGCCGTCCCCATGGCAACGCTCTGAACCCCATCCTCCGCCTGACACACACACACACACACACACACACACACACACACACACACACAGTGACGTCATGACGACACAACCGTCGGATCACAGCACAACTCTGACATCACATTAATAACATTATCAAAAATGTTCAAATGAAACAATTTAAGAAATTATTATTATTTATTATTTAATTATTATGAAACTTATTTTCATAATAACACAATTTTATTGGATATGATTTTTATTTTATTACACACATTTTATTTTAAAATGCCCTTTTTGTTTTATTTCTTAATGACACTTTTTGATCTCATGTCGTCACATTCTGAAATAAAACCTGAAATTAAAATGTCTATAAACTATATGTCTAACTCTACAATATGAGAATAATTTCTTAAATGATTGTTTAATTTCTCTATTTGAAATATTCTGTTGAAGTGATTATTGATGTAACTGATTGATCATTTCGTACGTTTGTGGCGGTGATGACGCCGGTCGTCTTGGTGACGACTCGCTCCTCGTCAGACGAGTTGTCCGTCAGCTCGTCCGTCTCGTCCGTCTCGTCCAGCAGATCCACCACCTCCATCACATCTGCGTCTCCTGTCACACACACACACATCACATAAAACAAACAGTTTCCCTTTGTGGGTGTGTGTTGGTGCTGCAGCAGCAGCTGAAGGAGCTGACGTGGTCACAGTAACCTGAGTCTCTGCCTGGACACGAGTCCTCTGCTTCTGCCTGTAGAACAAAGACTTTGTATTTGATTTGACTGTTAAAAGTTCAACCAAAGGTTTATGACTTGGTGACCCGAGCACTTCCTTCAGTTAACTTCAGCTAAGTCGGTTCAGGAACGTCCAGTCAGAGATCAGTTCACTGCCTCTGCAGAGACAACCAGCAGCCTGATGCTTCACTTCTTAGTGTTGTCCTATTTCCCCAGCGTAGTGTCTGTCAGGCTTAGTTTTAGGTCTGCGGGAGCTAAGCTAGCTCAGACCTCAGCCTGTCACTCCCTGTTCCTTCCTGTTGTTAGAATTCATCTGGAGTCACATTTATTTTAAAACATCTGATAAAATAACGGATTCTCTGCTGCTACTCCAATGAATTATGTTATTAGCCTCTTAAAAATGTCAGCGTTCATACCTGCTGTTGGAGCGATGGTGGTGAGGAAGTCATCCCTCCTCTTCATCAGCCTCCTCTTCTTCCTCTCTAGATATGTGTCAGCGCTCCTCAGCTCCTCGATCACCTGCACCGCCTGCAATAAGACAGCAGCACCCGTTTGTCTTCACACTCTGACTGACTGAAGTAGAAGAAGTGGAAACGGTGTTTTAATGTCAGAGGTGGTTTGAAGCGTCGGACCTTCTTCAGCGTGGAGATCTTTGACGTCTTCTCCTCCCTCTGTCCCACTTCCCTCCTCAGACCTTCAAACAGATGCAGCAGCTTCCCCCGACGCTGCTTCTCCATCGCGTTGTGGAGGTGACGCTGAAACCAACAGAAAACAAGCTGAACACACTCACATCCGTCAGCAGGAGGAGGGAGGTTCTTTATCTTTGCCCCCCCCTTCAGCTCTCCATCTAATCTGGAGAACTCGGTCATCAGCTGCTGATGAATTAATATGTAAGCAGTACTTTAATGATGTTGTTGGTCAAAGAGCTCATTTTAAATACTTTAATCTGTAACAATGGATCGTATTTTATAAACTGATCACGTTTTATGAAAAGGTATTAAAACTATTATTTAAAGCTCTTAAATGTAGTGAAGTAAAAAGTACATCTGAGAAGTAGTAGAAGTACTTCAGCGCAGTACTTGAGTAAATGTACTTAATCAGGATGCAGATAAACTT
Organism: Maccullochella peelii; assembly: GCA_002120245.1. Taxonomy (NCBI): domain Eukaryota; kingdom Metazoa; phylum Chordata; class Actinopteri; order Centrarchiformes; family Percichthyidae; genus Maccullochella; species Maccullochella peelii. The sequence goes on along the minus strand of LKNJ01006095.1, from coordinate 466 downwards.
CTTCTCTTACGTTAAACATCGACTCCTCTTCGCCATCCGTCTCGTCCCCGAAGTCCGACGAGTTTTCCGTCTTGCTGTTCGGCGACCCCCCCGGCTCCACCACGTCCACTGACTGCTTCGCCCCGCCCTCCGTCTCCGTGGTAACGAGCCCCGTCTCATCGTCCACACAGATGACGTCCAGGTCCACCAGGTCGCAGGCCAGCTCCGGATCAGCAGGGGGGTACGGTGGGGGCGCAGGTGTGACCTCTGACCCTGGCGGTGCTGGAGGAGAGGGTGGTGGTGGGGGTCTGTGAGTGGGCCCTGCAGGGGTCTGGGTGGTGGTGGTGGTGTTGGTTTGAGGTGAAGCAGGTTTCTGCTGGACCGACGCCCCACCAGGGCCCGACGAGACCGCAGACACCGTCACCTTTTTGACCCCGAGCTCGGCCCCCTGACCTGTGGAGTGTTTGAGGTTGATGAGGTACATCGG